>JAQZBX010097640.1:0-11668 GCA_029593785.1 Cabassous unicinctus | reverse complement strand
TGTGTTCTTCTTTGTCTGCTTGTCTTCTCTTTAGGCGGCACCAGGAACTGATCCTGGGACCTTCCAGAGTGGGAGAGAGGCACTCAATCTCTTGTACCACCTCAGCTCCCTGGTCTGCTGTGTCTCTTATTGTCTCTCCTCTGTGTCTCTTTTTGTTGCGTCATCTTGCTGCACCAGCTCTCTGCGCGGGCCAGCACTCCTGCATGGGCCAGCATTCTACGCAGGCCAGCACTCCTGCACGGACCAGCATTCTGCGCAGGCCAGCACTCCGTGTGGGCCAGCTTTCTGCTCAGGCCAGCTCGCCGCACAGGCCAGCTTGCCTTTCACCAGGAGGCCCCAGGAATCAAACCCTGGACCTCCTATATAGTAGACGGGAACCCAGTCGCTTAAGCCGCATCCATTTCCTCCTTTGCCCATTTTTAAATTAGGTGTTTGTCTTTTTGCTGTTGAATTGTAGGAGTTCTCTATATATTCTGGATATTATGCCTTTATCAAATATATGGTTTCCAAATATTTCTCCCATTCCCTAGGTTGTCTTTTTACTTTCTTGTTAATGTCCTTTGATGCACAGAACTTTTTTTATTTTGATGAAGTCCAATTTATCTATTTTTTCTTTTATTGCTTGTGATTTTGCTGTCATGTCTAAGAATCGATTGCCAAATTCAGGTACAAGGTCCTGAAGATATCCCCCTATGTTTTCTTCTAAGAGCTTTATGAGTTTAGTTCTTATATTCAGGCCATTGATCCATTTTGAGTTAATTTTTATATATGGTGTAAGATAGGGGTCCAATTTCATTCTATTGCATGTGGATATCCAGTTTCCCCAGCAACATTTGTTGAAGAGACTACTCTTTCTCCATCAGATTCACCAGTTTTTAATGTTTTGTCTCATTTGCTTTATCATTCGTTTTCTCTTTCTATATTGTTTTCTGGAAATTTTTAGGAAAAGTCACAGACATCATGCTCCTTTTACCCTTAAAGATTTCAATGTGTGCTTCCCAAGAACAAATACATTCTCTTTCATAATCTCAATACAAATTGTCAAAATAATCAATACTATTATCTAATCCACAGTCCATATTCAAATTCCATCCAGTTGTCCCCCTAATGTCTTTTATATGATATATATTCTTTTCATCTAGTCCAGGAGCCAGTGTAAGATCAAGGACTGCATTTATTATCATGTCTCTTTAGTCTCCTTTAATTGGGGGCAGCCTTTCTTTGTCAGCCTGTCTTTGTCACAGGCCTCTCTCCCAATCTCCAAACCACAGTTGGTGAAGCTTAGCACAGGTGAAATGGTGGCTCGACTACAGAAATTCTCAAAGCAATGATTATTTCAGGAGAGCAAATAAAAAGGTGTCTGAGACCCACGTGATAAAATAAAAAATGTCCCCCGTGTGTGTGAAGTTGAGGAGGATGGATAATGATCAGAGATATCAACCTGCCTCCATGATAGGGGTCTGGTAGGTGTGGGGAAGTTTCAACTGGTTGGTGAAACATGCCAAGGTGGGAAGGCCCACTGAGAGGTGGGGAGTCAAAGCATCATTCGTCCTCTCCTTTTCACGCACCTGGGTGGGCGCAGGCTATGTGGTCTCCCACTCTAATGCCTAGGTGGCTGCAGTGTGAAGGAACCAGGGGAGCACACGAGAAAGGCATGGTTGAGACCCATGAAGGAAATGGTGCTCAAAACTACCATCTCCAGCCCTCAGAGGAGGTGGTTCGTGTGATTAAGATTTCTGGTTGATTTTCTGGCTTCCATTCCCCCTTCACCCACCAAAACAACCTTAACTTTTTGTTGGAGGTTCACTGCTCCTTGGGCACCTTGCAGTCTAGACTGGGCAGCCCATTGAAAGACCTGAAGGATGTAGAGGTGGGAAACAGCATTTCTGACAAAGGGAAAGGCTTGTGCAAAACATTATTATAGAGGTTATACACTGTCCTTCTGAGCACAGAGAATGGGAATTCAAGGAAGACTGTCTAAGGAAGGGGCACCCAAGGTGGGTCTTTAAGGATGAGAATGGAAGGGCAGGGAGGGCCCTCCAGAGAGAGAACAGCCTAAGCAAAGGCAGAGAGCTGAATAGTACAGTGCAGTGTGCAGGGTAAAAACTTAGCAAGTCAGTGTTCTGGAATGAAAAGGTCAAGGCCAGGAGTATCAGAAGATGAGGCTGCATATCTCATATCCCAGGCCAAGCAGTTTGGCCTTTATCCTATGGGATGTTGGGGGCAGAGGGTTAGGCATTAAAGACTTTTAAGCGGAGAAGTAAGCTGGTCAGATTTTAATTTTAGAAAGAGCACTCTAGAAGCTGTGCTGGGTATGGTCTAAGAGGGGCGGAGGAGACTGGGCTAGGCAGACTGGGGACAAAGGGACCAGAAAAGATACTACAGCTACAGTCCAGGTGAGATATAATGGATAATGGAGCCCTGAATTAGGAGTGGACTGGTAGTATGGCTGGAGAAGACAGAATGGATTTTTAAATAGGCAGATCTTGGTGCTTGCTTGGATATAAAGAATAGGGAAAGGGAAAAGTCTAGAACAACTCCAAGGTTTCTGGCTTGAACAACTTGAGTAGGTAGTGAAGAAATTACCTGAAATAGGCAACCCTGGAGGAGAGCAAGTATTGGGAAGAAGAGAAATTCGGTTTCAGAAAAGTTGAGTTTGGGGTGATTGTGGGACATCCCAGCAGAGAGATTCACAACAAGCAGAGGTGTATGCAGGCATGAAGCTCAGTGGAGAGGTTAGAGCTGGGAGATGAAGGTTAGAGAGTCATCAGCAGATGCTGGTAGCTGTAAAAAAATCAGGGGAGTTGAGTGAGAAGAGCAGTGGGTTTTGGACAGATCGTTAATAACATTGAAGTAGTGGGTGGTGAAGAGGAGCCCTCAAAAGAACCTGATAGGGAATGAATGTGGCTCAAGCAGTTGGGCGTCCACCCCCCACATGGGAGGTCTCGGGTTCGGTTCCTGGTGCCTCCTAAAAAAAGAAGATGAGCAGACACAGAAAGCACACAACGAATAGACACAGAGAGCAGACAGCAAGCACAAACAACGAGGAGGGGAGAAATAAATAAATAAATCTTAAAAAAAAAAGAACCTGATAAAGAAGGCGAGAGAGGTAGGAGAGAAACCACGAGAGACAGTTCATGGAAACCAGTGAGTAGAAAATTTCAGGGACGCCATGGTCATGAGCCAAAGGCTCTGGAGAAGTCAAGCAAGATGATTAACCATGGGGGTCCAGCTGGTTAATGATGTTCTTTCAGGATACAAGGAAGGGACTTGGTTTACTTAAGACAGTGGTTCATAGACTGAAGAGTGCATCAGAATCACCTAGAGAGCTTGTTAACACAAGCTGGGCCCATGCCTAGAGGTTCTGCTTCAGTAAGTCTGGGGTGGGTCCAGAGAAAGGGCAGTACTAACCAGTTCCCAGGTGAGGCTGATGCTAGGTTTCACACTTTGAAAGTCACTTCCCAGGCATTGGGAGGTTAATGTAACCATGGGAAGGGAAGAGCAGCAGCAGAGACATCTTGGCAGTCATACCATGACTCAGGGACCCAAGGAGAACCAGAACAATGGTTTGTTGGCATTCCAGACCTGGAGGAAGCTCTAGTAGAAGAGCTTACTCAAAAAGGCATCCGAGGAAAGGGTAAAGACCTGCTCCCATGGTATAAGACAAGGCTGCCGGGAGAGAAAACTTGCATGGCTCTTACAAAGGGTAATTTGACAATAGCTATAAAAATGATACATGTATACTCCCTTGGACCCAACATTTCCATTTCCAGGAATTTATTCTATAGACAGACCGCACACATGCAAATGGCATCTTCTACCTTTATTCATGAAAGCATTGTTTTTAAAAGCAAAAGATTGAAATCCACCTAAATGTCCATTAATAAGGTACTGTTTAAATAAGTGTTGGTACATCTATACAATGGAATACTTTTTAAAAAGAACGAGGGCTGAACCAACATGGAAGGCTCTCTGAGGCACTTTGTTAAGTAAAAAAAAAAGCAAGGTGTAGAGCAGGCACGTGGTAGCCTACCTTTTGTGTAAAGGGGGTGGGGGAGTAAGAATATATGTTAGTTTATACTTGGTATTTACATAAATTCTTGAAGGCTACATGAGAAATTCATGAGTGGTTCAGAGGCAGAAGTGGGTGGAAATTGGATGAATGGAGAACAGGGGTGGGAGAGAGGCATTTTACTGAATACCTATTTTGTTTTGTTTAAGTATTTGAACCACATAACAATTTTTACTTATTTTTAAAAATGGAATGCAGTTTCTTGAATGCTACTGCCTGGATTTGAGTCTCCTCCTTACCACAGCTGTGTAATACATGGCAAGTTGATAAACTTGCTCAGACTCTGTTTTCCCATCTCTGAAGTGGGGGTGCCAACAGTACCTACATTGCAAGACTGCTGAAAAGATGAAATAAGAGAGCACCTGGCACTCAGTAAACAACCCCCCCCCATATCGTGGGACATTGGTCATTCTTATATCCAGCCTAATCCATGGTCACATTGGGCTTGGGCCCCAATCCCTGGACCAAGCCATTGGTCCTAGAACAGTCCAATCACATAACACGAGTTGGGACAAGAACCCTCCCCCTAAAAGTTGCAACTTTGCTCAGAGAAGGACTGTGGGTGTGGCAGGTACTTAGAACTGGTTTGTACAGGACAATTGGTTAGGAAAGGAAAAGAGACCAGGAAGAGCCTGGGAGAAAATGGAGAACTAGAGACACAAATCTATTGCTTTGGGATTGCTGGAAGGATTCACTGAATCAATCCATGTACAGTGCTTAGAAAAGTGCAGGGTACATTGTAAGCCCTCACTACATGGCAGCATTGCTCCCCTCTCGGTCTTCTCTGCCCTGGGAGCAGCTCTCCTGCTGCAGCCCCTCACCCCCTGAAAATGTACACCTGTGCCAAGTCCGCCTCCACCCCCTCCCTGGTCAGGAGCACTTCTCAGCTGCTGAGCCAACCGCCCACCCTGTCTGCAGTGGTCCTGAAACGACCCCAGACACTGACAGCCGAGAGCCTCAGCAGCTTGGCAGCCCCACGTCCCCTGCCCTCACCTACCCCAGTCGCAGCTTCCAAACCAGCACCATCTCAAGGGACAACGACACAGCAGCCAAGTTCTTTGGGGCTGGGGCCACCACAGTCGGGGTGGCTGGCTCTGGGGCTGGGATTGGGTCTGTGTTTGGGAGCTTCATTATTGGTTATACCAAGAACCCTTCTCTGAAGCAACAGCTCTTCTCCCACGTCATTCTGGCCTTTGCCCTCTCGGGGGCTATGGGGCTTTTTGCTTGACGGTGGCCTCTCTCATCCTCTTCCATGTGAAGGAGCCGTCTCTACCTCCCATAATTCTTCTTTCTCCCATGTCTTGTCTGCCCTATGTGTTCCTTTTCCTATACCTCCCCAGACAGCCTGGGGAAAGTGGTTGGCTCAGGATTTGACAGCGGGAAGACAAATAAATACTGTAATAA
Source organism: Cabassous unicinctus (assembly GCA_029593785.1). Taxonomy (NCBI): domain Eukaryota; kingdom Metazoa; phylum Chordata; class Mammalia; order Cingulata; family Chlamyphoridae; genus Cabassous; species Cabassous unicinctus. The sequence goes on along the minus strand of JAQZBX010097640.1, from coordinate 6,192 downwards.
TAAGATGAAAACAAACAAACATGGTAGCATTGAGAATGATGATGATGATGACTGTTAGGCTGGGGGGCTAGTTGAGGCTGCAGAAAAGGTACAGGTAGAATGACAGGGAGAGGGATAAAAAAGGACAGGAATCATGCTCAAGAAAGGGGTTATTGGGGTTGAAGGTGGCAAAGTTGGAGCAGTTCTTGGAGATGTAACAGCCCAAGCTGAGCCCTGGGAGTGTGACATGGATACACCTGGTAGCTCCCTCCTCCTTGAGCTTTCCTGCTTCTTGCACCGGCTCCACGGGAAACCCTTTGCCACTCCCTGGTGCCCTTTCAGAGCATACCCAAGCTTCTCCCTCTCCCAGGACTCCAGGAAGGGGCCAGTGTTTGAGGCCCTCCTGCCACCGAGCATGAGTGCTCCTGGGTGGCTCGAGCTTGAACTGCGGGGGAGGTTCCAGAATGCAAGCCTAATTTTAGCCTGGCACAGATGCCCAATTCCCAGCTAAGGGAGGGGGGCGTGGTAAGCAGGAAGCCATCTCACATTCATTGTTTTTTGTTTTATTAACCACTTAGGATGCCGGATGCAGTGGGCATCCAGTTTCATTGCTAGTTTTCCTTTTCATGATTCCTTCCCTCTTGTTACTTCAGAAACAACATTCCACCCCCCCACCCACACCCACCCCCCTCCGTCCCCCACCAAGAGAGTTTAGGGAGAAAATGAAATTGACCAAGTGACAATGAATGAGGACAAGGAAGGGATAAATATTCCATCCTGCTCCATCAGCAGTGGGAGTGGGTCCAAAAAAACACTTAGCCTCATAAATTGCTCACTTAGCCTCCCTGTAGTGTGTTTGCTCCAAATGGCTTGGAAAACTATTGCTGCTAATCAAAGACAGCAGGCCCGTTCCTGGAAAGGGGCCAGCCCAGACCCAGCAGGAGTCTGAATTGCGCCTGGATTCATTATCTTTATCTAGTCCAACATTTTAGCGGTAGGTTTTTGTTTGGTTTCAAAGTGAGATGGTTAGGTCATTATTTGTTAAATTATAGCTTTTAATTAGTGGATCTATTGAAATGAAAAGCCTGAGAGAAGCACACATGCCTTTAAGTTTTTGTTTAGAATTTATAATAATCGCTGTTTGGAAAAGATTAGCTGGGGAGTGCGGGGGTATGTTAAAGTCTTTCTTTTAAGAAAATCCTCAAATTATTTGCTTTTGGGGGAGGGGATAAGAGGCCACTACGCCAGAGATAGACCTCACAAGTGATGTTATCTGTATTATAACACACTCCCAGGGTCCCTGTATTTGCAGAAAAAGGGGGTGACATGTTTTGTACTGATGCATATGGCTTCTCCTCAGCCTGGGCCCAGGACGGGGATATTGAGGCACCAAAGGCCAAAGGGCACCAGAATACCTTGCAGAGGCCCTGGCTCCAGTTTTGTTTGCTACTCGCGCCTTCGTGATTCCTTCCTGATTCCTCCAGGAGCTAGGAATGATGGGGGCCCAGAGATCAACCTTGGTAGATTGTGCCCCTTGGGGACTTGGTTTCTGCCATTTGGAGAGGAACGAGAAAGGACTGGTATCCTCTAGCTCGGGTCTAAGCTTCCTTCCTCCCACCTGCCCACCTGGCTTAGACGTTGCTCGGCTCCTGGCAGGACGGTCTTGAGTCCAGCAGGGGGCGCAGCACCGCCTGATTTAGAGGCTTTTGCCGCCAATCCTTAGGAAACCTCACTTCCACCATCTGCGCGAGCGGTGTCGCTTTTCTTTCAGTCTCAGTGTTGGTTTTCCTTCTCTGGTAACGAGTAGGATGCAGATTACAATCTCTGCACGTTGGGTCTCCGGCTGTGAGCGGCTGTCAAGGCGGGCACCCCAGCTTTCTTCCTCTTTACACCTCAGGGAGTATCGCTGCTCACTGCACAGGGGCCCAGACAGCGAGAGGCCACCTAGAATCTGAGTCATTTCCCCCAAGACTCCCGGCTCTGAATGTCCTTCCTTTTTGCTCTGTGCTCTGCAGGCCCCACCGCCGGTCATTCCCCGGCCAGCCCACACCCACTGCCTCTCCTCTGGCTTCCTATGGCGTTTTGATGTCTCCTGTCAAAAAAACTCCATTAGGGCGGGGACTAGGTTTGCCCTCTTCTCTGATCTGTTGCCAGTATCCGGTACTGGTACAAATACACAATAAGCATTGAATGAATAAATAAATTCATGTAAACCGTTATTTGAATTATTTAATTCTTTCTTTCATTCACTGTGTGTGTACTCTGTGACAGGGAAGGGGGAATCAGAAATTTAACCCCCCACCCCACCCCCACCTCCCACACATACCCATAATCGCTGCATTCTGGAGAAAGAGACGTGAAAGTGGATGATTAGAATTTCTAGCTTTCCCTAGTTGTGACTAACTTCATTTCACTGACAGTAGCAGCCAGGGCGATCACACCAGTCACAGAGGAGGGGTGCATACTGGCTTGACTGACGATATCCTTCTAAAATTCAGCCCCTTCTTAAGTTGGAAGTGAACTTGATTCCCACCCTCTTTCCCCAGGTTGGGGGGTGCAGGTGGGAACCAGTTTTAATTCAGATATCCTCAATCTCCTGTTACTTTGAAACCCCAAATTATACCCTATATCCCATAACTTCTGTGAAACCAGACCACCTCATAAGGTTAGCTTTGCATCAAGGACTGGGTGATTTTTCCCTTCAGGAGAAAGATGAGGAAACAGCCCATTAATAAATAATATATTGTCCTAAAAGAGTTTGGGGGTTTTGCTCTTGGGTTTTTGTTGTTGTTGTTGTTTGTTTTGATTTTACTTGAGATGTTGGGGATTGAATCATGTCCCCCACAAAAGGCAAATTCAGGTGCCAACCCCTGATCCTGTAGGTGTGAACCCATTTGTAAAAAGGACCTTTGAAAATGCTTTCAGTTAAGGTGTGCCCCAAACTGAACGCGGCTGGGCCTTAAACCAATATGGCTGAAGTCCTTATAAACAAAGGAAATTGAACATATTAGGAGAAGCCACGGGAGAAGCAAGAAGCTGGAAGTCAGCAGAACCTGGAAGAGAAAGGAGAGAATATCGCCATGTGAAAGAAAACCCAAGGAACCCCAAGGCTCGCCAGCAGCCAGCCCCAGAATACCATAGTTTTCAATTTTGTACTTCTCCTAGCCTCAAAACCATGAGCCAATAAATTCCTGTTGTTTAAGCCAACCCACTGTTTAGTATTTGTTTCAGCAGCTAGGAAACTAAAACAAGAGTATAGATTTGATTCCCCACTTCCTCATCTTGCTTTCATCTTTATTTTGAATTATCACATTTACTCACCTACAGGAGTAATCAAAGAGATGAGGCCTTCTCCCTGTGAGGAGGAATAGCACAGATAAGAAGCCCAGAAACAGTACTTATTTTCTGATGAGCAAATGTCAAATTTCATAGGAGATTAACTTTGGGGATGGGAGGGAGGGTTATTATATGGCCTGAAGCAATGAGACTTATCTCCCAAGTTCTGGCAGCAAGGAAGGAAGAATAAATGGGAAGTGATTCAATGCATAGATTTTGTTCTCTGTAAAAGACTAGAACATCAAATAAAAAAAAGAAAAGGACTTAAGGGTGTTTTTACTCTTGCAACAGCAAAGAAAAAATTTTTAAGGAAATCTTTATAATTTAATGGTATTGAAAATGTACTAGAAATAAACGTTTGTTTTTTGGGTTTGTTTTTTTTTAAGCCACACAATTGCTCCAGCTACAGCTGTGTGCACTGGTGTGGATCAAATACTGTCTGTCATTTAGATTACACTTCTCCCTTCCATAGCCCCCAGCAAGGGTCCCAATGACTACAATTAAAACCACTGCACTAAAAGGTTTTACAGGGGAATTCTGCAAAAAAGAATTTTACCATATTCTTCCTAAAGAGAAGATAATACAAGTGCTGTTTAAACTGTTACAGACTGTAGAAAAAGAAGGAAAATTTTAAAAAACTTTTAAAAGTACGAGTACAAGGCTGACCCCAAACCCAGTATAAACTGCACTAAAATATAAATATAGATTATTTTTCACTGATTAATATGAATGCAAAAGCCTAAATGTGAAATTGGTAAGCAGAATATAATGTTTTAAAGTTGATATATTATGACCAAGTGAGGCTTATGCCAGGAATTCAAGGATGGTTCAATATGTGGAAAACTAAAACTATAACCCAGAAATTCCTCTTCTGGTAGTAGTGGACTAGGTAATATGGAACAATCATCCTATGAAGAAAAATTAAAAATATAGACAAAGTATAACAAAAATATTTTTTAAAGCATCAAAGAGTTAACAAAGGGATCAATTACAGGATGAGATCTGGAAGAAGCTGGGAATGGAGATAGGTGATCAAAGCACTTGGGGTTACTTTTGCCAGGAACATTTTCTGATAATCTAAAATATGCTTTTGTCAGTCCTACAGGGATGGGGGACAGAAGTTGAAATCCAGAGTCCACCAAGGATAGGTATTCTGTTAAACTACTCCATCCCAAAGCTTTGAGTTGGGACTCTGAAGTGCTAAGAGTATGGGTAATCCTGAAATAAACCAGCCTTCCCTCTGACAGCATCTGGCTTCCAGTGTGGCCCAGAAAATCTCAAGCCTAGAAGAAGCCAAGATGGCGGCAAAGTAAGGTGCTCCAAGAGTCAGCTCATCCTACAGGGTAGGTTATAATTACCCAGAGCTATTTAAAACAGCTGTTTGGGGGCCCCGGGAGACCAGAAGAGCATCCTGCAAAGAATGGAAGGAGGAGACAACCCATCTGCAGAGAAGATTCGTGAGTAGGAAGCCTATGCCCGCGGTGCAAGCCGCCTTGGGAGCTATTCCGTGGCTGGAGTTGGAAACTCCATTTCCCAAAAAATGGGGGAGAAAGACACTGTGTGGCATTGACTTCAGCTACTGATCAGTAAATTGGGCGGGCTAAAACATATTCCTAAGAACAGCTAAAATTTAAACCTATTCAAGTCAGAAAGAGGCCAGTAGCCGCCATTTTAACTAGGCCCCCTGCATGAGGGGAAGCGGGGTGGACTGAAAATCACAGTGCTGGTAGGGACCCTCTTCTTTCCACCCAGATCAGATTGCAACTCTAGCCTAAGCCTCAGGCCCACCTCCAGCAGGGAGGAAGCTGGGGGAACCTGCACCACATCTCTGGGAAACTGCAAGCCACACCGCAGAGGCCAGTGCCCATCCTGCTCTAGTGGCATAAGCCACAAGCTGTCTCAGGAACTATTCTGTGGCTGGAGTTAGAAGCTCCATTTCCCATAAACGGGGGAGGAAGAGACAGTTGTCCACCAGCTTCAGCTACTGATTGGTGGACTCGGCTGGCTAAAGTATAATCCTAGGAACAGCTAGGGTTTGAACCTGTTCAAATCAGAAAGAGGCCAGTAGCCACAATTTTGACTCCGTCCCTGGCATGAGGGGAAGCGGGGCTGACTGAAAACAGTGAAGTTAGGGACTGGCTTCTTTCCACCAAGATCAGACTGCAGCCTTAGCCTAGGCTCCAGCCCAACCTCGGGCAGGAAGGAAGCTGGGGGGACCTGCACCAGCCTCTCCAGGCAACTGCAGTTTCTTTCCGCTGACAGACTGAATAGTCAGACACCTGGGGCTGCATCCCCCACCCCAATAGCATAGGAGAGGAGCTGGGTTTCCTCGGCCTCTCGGGCAACTGCAAGCATTTTCAGCCCACACGAACTGGTTTGCTGAGCGCCTTCGAGTCCATCTCCACCTCTGCCCCCACATGGGATAAGAGGAGGCTGGTGTTCCCTCAGCCTCTCAGGGCAACTGCAGGGGCTTTGGGCCTGCACTAACTTGACCGTTGGGCACCTGTGGCTCCACCCCCACCCCCACCCCCAATAGGACAAGAGAGGGACTGTGTTTGCCCAGCCTCTCTGGGTAACTGCAGGTGATTTTGGCCCACACAGCCTGGATTGGTGGGTACTTGTAGATCCACCCCTACCCTCCAATAGGAAAGGAGGGGGCTGGTGTTTCCACAGCCTTTCCAGGCAATGGCAGGCACTTTCAGCCTGCACAGACTGGACTATGGGACACCTGTGGATCCACCCCTACCGTCAATGGGATAGGAGGGGTCTGGGGTCTCCACAGCCTCTCCAGGCAACAGCAGGGACTTCCAGCCTACAGGGACTGAACTCTTGGGTGCCTGTGGATCCAACCCCACACCTTAATAGAATAAGAGAGGA
>JAQZBX010097639.1:0-11671 GCA_029593785.1 Cabassous unicinctus | reverse complement strand
TTGAAAGCAGGAACATAAACATATATATGTATACCAAAATTGACAGCAGCATTATTCACTATTGCACAAAATTTGAAGCAATCCAAGTGTCCATCAATGGAAGAATGGATAAACAAAACATGGTATATATATATACAATGGAATATTACTCAGCCATAAGAAAGAATGAAATATTGACACATGCAACAACATGTATATATCAAAAACCTTATGCTGATTGAAGTTAGCCAGTTATTAAAGGTCAAATATTGCATGAACTCACTGATATGACCTATGGATATTGAGCAGATTTACAGAGATAGTGTGTGGAATATAGTTACCAGGAGATAGAAAAGGAGTAGAGAGTGGTAAGCCTATTCTTAATCTGGGCAGAACCTATGACAAGGTGGAAAGGGTTGGTTACACAGTGGATGGGGGTAAAGTTAGTAGCCATGCTTCAATATTTATTCATTAGTTGTAACAAATGTACCACTCTGTTGTAAAATGTTATTAATAGGGAATGATGTGGAGTGAGATGGAGTGGGTTATATACTTTAGATGTAACTTTTCTGTAATCTAAAAACACTTTAAAAGTAAAATTTGTTATATAAAAAAAAACAATAAGGATGGACCATCCCCACCACAAAATCAAGGAGTATATTCAACAATAAGCAGAAAAATTCAATCTGTCTGTGCCATAATATCTACATCCTTAGCCTGAAGCAGTCAGAGTAGATATCTTCCCAATCTCCTCAAGACTGAAGAATGAATAAAAATGGGGGGTAACCACAGAAAAATGTAGATTTATTGTTAGTGTAGTTGTTAATTGAGTAAATTGCAACATTGACACAAATAAAATTTTTAAATAAAAAATCAAAGTCAAAATAATATGCTGGTATATGGTAATACTGTATTTCTTAAATTAAATTTTTCTTTATTTTTAAGATGCTTTAGATTACATAAATGATGCATAAAAAAATATAAGGGGATTCCCATATACCCCACCCACACCAACTCCCACACATTTCCCAATAGCAACATCTTTCATTAATGTGGCACATTTGATAAAATTTATGAACACATATTGAAGCATTGCTACTGCCCATGGTATATACTTTACATTATAGTTCAAATTTTGAACTGCACATTATTATAATTTTTTAAAAATTTATTCAGAGATACTTAGATTACATAAATGTTACACAAAAAATATAGGGATTCCCACATGCCCCACCTCCCACACCAACCACAATCTACCAAATAAACATCCTTCATTAGTGAGCACATTAATTGCAATTGATAAACACATCCTGAGGCTTTGCCTTTAAGCATGAACCACAGTTCACATTGTAGACCACACTCTTTCCCACACAGTTCTGCATGTTATATGATGATATAAAATGGCCTATATCTGTCATTGCAATGTCACTCAGGACAATTTCCAAGTCCCCAAAAAGCCCCTGTGTCACAATTGCTTTTTCCTCTCCCTGCCTCCAGAGCCTCCAGATGTCCACTCCACCTCCAATTGAGAGAGGGCTTATATCCCATGGGGAATATAGATGGAATTATCCTGCCTACAGCTGCAGACTCTCTCCATTCCCTGGAATGGCCATTGTCCATCATCATCTCCCTGCCAGTTGTTCTGAGTGAGTCCAATGAACTGTAGAGTAGTAGTTGCTGCTCAACCAAGGTTCTGGACCCAGCTGGCACATGCACAACCCAAAGACTCAAGTCTCTGTATGTACAGCTACAAACTCCAGCACCAAGTATAGGTTTGAATAGAAGGGACAGATGAGCCATGTAAAGGGAAGACATAGTTGGGTTTAACTCTGTCACTCTCAGGAGCACAAACCCCACAGTAGGACCCACTGGAAAGGCACCAAACTCTGGAACTATTGACCCTGACAAAGGACCTGGGTGTCTCCAGAGCCCTCAGGAGCCCCACTATTTGGGGAGATATCCACTTTGGAATTCTATGAGATCCTACTGAAATGTGCATAAGCATTACATCTGGGATGACTTCCCAACTCATTTAAATCTCTTAGCCACATAAACTCATTTGTCTTTACCTTTCCCCCCTTTTCATCAAGATCTTTTCCTAGTTGCATTGCCAGTTGGTGCTTGGTAGCAATCCCTTGGTGCCATGGAGGCTCATCCCTGGAAGTCATGTCCCATGCTGGGAGGAAGGTAATGCATTCATATGCTGAGTTTGCTTAGAGAGAGGTCATATTTGAGCAACAAGTAGGCTCTCAGGAAGTAACCCTTAGGCACCCCATAACAATAGGCTAAGTTTTAATTTCAAGACTCATAAGGCTAGTCATCAATGACAGGACCCATCAGTGGATCATCTTCCTCTGCCAGACACTGCCCCTACACTTGGGGGACTGTTGCTGCTCCATTAGAGAATGTGGCAGACCTCTCCAGGATGGGAATTCAGTATTCTCTCATTTATTGAGTGTTTCACCACCCACTGTGACAATGCCCCATAAACATTTGAACATTTTTATATACCTTATATTTATGCTCAGGTGAACTTCCTCCCATGCATCCCCCAATCCTGACACCCCACACCAATTATCCTCCCACACTACCATTGCAACCCTTCTGTTATCCAAAGCTTCTTCAAAGATAAAGCCATTACAATAGCTGAACACAATTAATAAGAAAATGATATCATAATGATAAGTTTAAATGTAAGAGAGAAAATATATTAAACATTTTTTAAAAACTAAAAATAAAATAAAATTACAAGATTGGGATATTAAAAAAATGAAAAATATGTAAAAAAAAATTTTTTTTTTTTACCTTTTGCATTTCATCACTGAAATATCTGGTGTCCAGTCTGTACCATGGCACCTTCCCACTACCATTCTCCAGAGTCTCACTATTTTTCATTCTATTTTCAAAGAAGATTTAGGTCACAGCAAAGTCGCCCACAGAATACAGGAGACTCTCATATACCCAACATCCTCCCCCTTTTTTCCCCCCATATTGAAACCTTTTTATATATGGATGGTAGTATTGTAATAACTGGTATACAAATAGTGAAACAGCTACTAATCATTGTTAGTGGTTTACACTATGGTTTACATTTTACACCACACTCATAAATTTTGATGATATTTATCATGTCCTGTGTCCATCACTGCATGGTAATGAAGAACATTTCCACTGACCACTAAATAACCCCTATTTGATCTATTCTATTCCTCCCACCCTATCTCCTTGGGGCCCATGAAGACCCCCTGGCTTGACTCATAGGATAACAAGATGCATAGTTACATGCAACAAGAGGTCTTGAAACACTGCTTTGTCCTCCTCTATTTGGAACCGCCCTTGCTCTTGAGAGATTCCAACCTGTCTCTTTCTGAACAAATTGGTCCTCCCAAAGATGGTACCCCAAACCCTCCCACTCATTATGTGGGTCTCTACCCACTGATACTACACATTATGACAGAATGAATATTCACAAACTCCATAAAAGCTGGCTCCAGGGGCACCCGGTCCTGACTGCCCCACAACCAACACCCTAAACCAGTGACTCTTCCTTGTCATATTGTCATAACAGCATTCCCAACTCTGTACCTTCAACCACATACCTACAAATTCCCACTGTTCATCTGGTCCCTCTCACAACCCTCCCCCCTCCCAATCTACCCACCTGTCAACCCTGCACCACCCAACCTAATAATATCACTACACACTCCTGTCCTATCCCTTCAATACATAACCACATTTTATCACTTTACCATAAATTACATCCATATGGGTGATGGCTTGCAACTTTCTCTTCTCTTTCTATTTCTTGCAAACCTATCTTACAGAAATTAGCTTCTGAGACTGCTCAATTTCCTTAATTCATATCAGTGAGGTCATGTACTGTTCATCCTTCAATGCCTGGCTTGCTTCACTCAACATAAGATCTTCAATATTCATTCATGTTATCCCATATGTTAGCACTTTATTTCTTCTTACAGCTGAGTAATATTCCATTCTATGTATTATCACATTTTGTATATATATTCATCTGTTCAGGGTCACTCGGGTTAATTCCAACTTTTGGCAATAGTGAACAATTCCACTATGAACATTGGTGTGCATATATTTGTTTGTGTCTTTGCTTTCAATTCTTCAAAGTACATACCCAGGAGTTTTTTGAGAACTGCCAAACTATCCTCCATAGTGGCTGGACCATTCCACAATCCCACCAGCAGTGGATGAGGGTTCCCATTCTTCCACATCCTCTCCAACACTTATAGTCTGCTGTTTTTTTAATAGCCACCATTCTTATGGGTGTAAGATGGTATCTCATTGTAGTTTTGATTTGCATTTCCCTAATAGCTAGCAATGTCGAGCATCTTTTCATGTGCTTTTTAGCCTTTTGTATTTCTTCTTTAGTGAAGTGTTGTTTCAGGTCACTTGCCCATTTTTTAAAAGGGTTGTTTGTCTTTTTATTTTTGAGGTGTAGGATTTCTTTATATATGCAAAATATTAGGCTCCTATCAGATAAATGATTGCCAAATATTTTCTCCCATTGGGTAGGCTGCCTTTTACTTTCTTGATAATGTCCTTTGAGGTGCAGAAGTTTATAATTTTGAGGCAATCCCATTAATCTATTTTTTCTTTTGCAGCTTATGCCTTGGGTATGAACTTCATGAAACCATTTTCTATTACAAGGTCCTGTAGATGTTTCCCTACCTTATCTTCCCAGGTCTTTATGGTCTTGGCTCTTATTTTAAGATCTTTCATGCATCTTGAGTTGATTTTTGTATAAGGTGTGAGATGGTGTTCCTCTCTCATTCTTTTGGATATGAATATCCAGTTCTCCAAGCACCATTTGTTGAAGAGACCATTCTCTCCCAACTGAGTGGGCTTGGTGGCCTTGCCAAATATTAGATGACTGTATATGTGAAGATCTATATCAGAACTCTCAATTTGGTGCCATTGATTACTATGTCTATCCCTGTGCCAATACCATGCCATTTTGACCACTGTAGCTTTGTAGTATGTTGTAAAGTCAGGTAGTGTGATACCTCCAACTTCATTTTTCTTTTTCAATATGGCTTTGGTGATTTGGGGCATCTTACCCATTCAAATAAATTTTGTAGTTAGATTTTCCAATTCACTAAAAAATACAGTGCTGATTCTATTGAGATTGCATTAAATCTGTATATTAGCTTGGGTAGGGTAGCCATCTTGATGATCTTTAGTCTTGTTATCCATGAACTGGGAATATTCTTCCTTTTATTTAAGTCTTCTTTGATTTCCTTTAATGGTGCTGTGTAGTTTTCTGTATATAAGTCCTTTACATCTTTAGTTAAATTTATTCCTAGGTCTTTAATACATTTTGTTACTATTGTAAATGGTATTTTTTTCTTGATTTCCTCCTCAGATTGCTCATTATTGGTGTACAGTAATGTTACTTATTTTAGAGCATTGATCTTACAGGCTGTGACTTTACTGAGCTCCTTTATAAGTTCTAGAAGCTTTATTGTAGATTTCTCAGGGCTTTCTATGTATAGGATCATGTCATCTGCAAATAGTGAAATTTTTAGTTCTTCCTTTCCAATTTGTATGCCTTTTATATCTTTTTCTTGCTTCAGTACTCGAGCAAGCACTTCTAAGACAATGTAAAATAGGAATAGTGATAGTGTGCATCCTTGTCTTGTTCCCAATCTTAGAGAGAAAGCTTTTAGGATTTCAATATTGAAGATGATGTTAGCTGTGGGCTTTTCATATATACCCTTTATCATGTTCAGAAAGGGTCTTTTTATTCCTATCTTTTGCAGTGTTTTGGTTTTTTATTATCAGGAAAGAGTGCTGTATTTTGTCGAATGCTTTCCCTGCATCTATAGAGAAAATCATGTGATTTTTTTTTCTTTCAATCTGTTTATGTGGTGTATTACATTGATTGATTTTCTTATGTTGAACCATCCTTGCATACCCAGGATGAAACCCACTTGGTCATGGTGTATAATTCATTTGATATGTTGTTGAATGCTATTAGCAAGTATTTTCTTGAAGATTTTAGCATCCATGTTCATTAGAGAGATTGGTATGTAATTTTCCTTTCTTGTGCTTTCTTTGTTTGGCTTTCATATTAGGGTAATATTGGCATCATAGAATGAGTTTGGCAATGTTCCTTCTACTTCTATTTTTTTGAAGAGCTTAACTAGGATTGCTGTTATCTCTTTCTGGAATATTTGGTAGAATTCACCTGTGAAGCTGTCTGGTCCTGGGCTCTTCTTAGTTGGGAGGTTTTTGATGACTGAGTATCTCTTTACTTGTAATTTGACCTTTGGGTTTATTAATTTCTTCTTTCATCAATGTAGGCTGCTTATGTGTTTCTAGGAATTTGTCCATTTCCTCTAAATTATCATTCTTGTTGGCATATAATTTTTCAAAGTATCCTCTTATGATACTCTTTATTTCTGTGGGGTCAGTGGTGATATTCCCTTCCTCACTTCTTATTATGTGTATTTGCTTCTGCTCTCTCTTTTTCTTTTTTAGTGTTGCTAAGAGTTTGTGAATTTTATTGATCTTCTCAAAAACCAGCTTTTGGTTTTGTTTGTTTTTTTCTAGTCTTTTTTTGTTTCTATTTCATTTACTTCTGCTCTAATCTTTGTTATTTCCTTCTTTCTGCTTCCTTTGGGGTTATTTTGTTGTTGTTTTTCCAATTCCTCCAAGTGTGCTGTTAGGTCTTCAATTTTAATTCTTTCTTCTTTATTTATGGCTATGAATTTCCCTCTCAGTACAGTTTTGGCTGCATCCCATAGGTTTTGTTATGTTGTGTTGTCATTTTCATTCATTTCAAGGTAGTTACTGATTTCATCTGAGATTTCCTCCTTGACGACGTTTGTCTAAGAGTGTGTTGATTAACTTACATATCTTTGAGCCTATTCTGTTTCTCTGGCCCTTAGTGATTTCCAATTTCATTCCATTGTGGTCAGACGAATTGCTTTGTATAATCTCAATCTTTTTTAATTCATTGAGAGTTGTTCTGTGGCCTAACATATGGTCTATCTTGGAGTATGAGTTATGTGCACTTCAGATGAATGCATATCCTGTTGTATTTAGGTGTAGCTTTCTGTATATATCTATTAGGTCCAGATCCTCTAATGTATTATACAGAGTCTTTGTTTCTTTATTGATTCTCTGTTGAGATGTTCTGTCCAGTGGAGATAATGGTGTATTAAAGTCCCCTACTATAATTGTAGAGGCATTTATGTCTCCACTTATTCTTTCCAGTGTTTGCCTCATGTATTTTGAGGCATGCTATTTAGGTGCATAAATGTTTATGGTTGTTCTCTCTTCTTAAAAGATTGCCCTTATTGTTAATATATAGTTTCCTTCTTTGTCTCTTATAATAGTTTCCATTTAAAGTCTATTTTGTATGATATTATTGTAGCTACTCCCACCCGTTATTGATTGTTGGGATTTATGCTGTTTGCAGTGTACTGTGCTTCCTGGACATGTACGTCCATCTTCCTCAATCGGGTTGGGAAGTTTTGAGTCATTATTTCCTTCCACACTCTTTCTGTTCCCTTTCCTTTCTCTTGTCCCTCTGGGATGCTTGTAATGCATATGTTTGTGCATTTTGTGGTTATCTTTTAAATCCCTAAGTTCCTGCTGGATTTTTTCTATCTTTTTATCTCTCTGTTCTACTATCTTTTCTATTTCAGATATACTGTCTTCCACATCACTAATTCTTTCTTCTGCCTGTTCAAATCTGCTGTTATGTGATTCCATTGTCTTTTTGATTTCTTGGTTTGTGCCATTCATCACCATCATATCTGTTATCTTTTTTTGTATGTTTACAATTTTTCAGTATGTTCTCCCAGTGTCTTCTTAATATCCTTAATCTCTTCCTTCACTTCATTAAGTTGGTCCATTATATTTGTTTGGACAACTCTAGTTTTTCAATGTTCTGCATCTCTTCCTGGTTTTTAGTTTGTTCATTGGACTGGTCCAAGTCTTCCTGTTTCTTAATATGGTTTGTAATTTTTGTTGCCCTCTGGTCATCATTTACCTTGATGGGTATATTCAGTTGATTACCTTCTCTCTCTCCTCTAGAGTTTTGTTTAACTGCTGGTTTTGTGCGTGTGTTAAGTTTTCTCTTTGACACTTTGTTCTTCTTGTTCTATTTCCTTGTGTTTTCTATGTTCCCTTGAAGGAAAAAGATTAGAGCCAGAGAAATCAAAAGAGGTAAGAAATGAAAAAGGATAATAGTAATAATAATAAAAGCTAGAAGAAGTATCATATAAGAATTAGTAAAATGATCATTTAACTCATGTAAGCAATGTAGAGTAATAGGACTAAAAATGTGGAGTACCTACAATGAAATGGAAAACTGAATAGAGAAAAATATATAGAATTATTTAAAAGGCAAAAATGATGAGGAGAGAGACAAAGAGAAACAAAAGGACAGAAAGAAAAAAGTTAATTAAAAAAAGTAAAACAGAATAGACAAGGTAGAAATTGAAACCAGTAATGTTGAGGACTAATAAAAAAGGTGGAATGCAAGAACCACAACAGAAAGCAGAAGATAGAAAGATGAAGGAAGGAAAAAAGATAGCATTGGTAGACAAAATCAGTATACACAGAAAATGGGAAATGAAGGAATAAGAAGCACAGCAAAGAAGAAACAATCTTGCAGCACTTAATTTAAAAAGAGGCAGGAAGAGGAAGGAAAAAGAAGAAACAAAAGAACACTTAAAAATAATAATAATAATAATAAAAAGAACCACACAAGCAAGCATTCAAACAAAGCTAAGGAAGAACAGCCTTCCTTCTTGGCCCCTTGTGGAGCCTCTCAGGCTACCTGTATTTATTGATCAGTTACCCTGCAAGCTTCTCTCTGCAAGCTTGAGGTGGGTTTTAGCAAGTAAGCTAAGTTAAAAAAAAATTTAAGTAAACTTTTTAAATATATATATAAAATAAGGGACCCAAAAGAAGGTAGCACAAAAATAATGTCTGTTTTCCCTGTCCTATGGTTTCAGCTGGATGTTAGGTATCCCAGTCAATGACTACTCTTATAGGAGCCACGAATTGAACTAGGGACCTCATATATTCAAGGCATAAATTCCTCCACTGAGCTACCTTTCTAATTGGGTCAGTTAGCTCTTCAGAAAGCTATTCAGTCACTTCCCCCAGGCAGGTTTTACTCTCCTAGGGCAGCAGGATTCAGCAGGCTATATGAGCAGATACCCCCTCCCTTCTCCTGGTCAGGTTGAGTTCTCTTTTCAAACTCAAATGGGACCCTGATGATTGAGTACAAGGTTTTTCAAGGCTCTTCTAAACCACCTTCTCCTCTCAGGGGATCCTAATAGGCTCTTGAAAACTTTTTAAGTGCTTCCCACTGCCTGACTCCCTTAGGGGAGTTGATATTCTGATAGTCCTCAGCACAGAACTATTAAATTGGCTGACTCCACCCTCTCTCAGGTCAATCCTCTCTATCTCAGGGTGGTTGGTAAATCTGGCTTCCTCAGCAGATTCGCCTCTCCTCTCAGCCTGGTGTCACTTCAAGCCAACTGGTGTGCTCCCCAAAGCACTAAGGCGGTCCAGGTACCCAAACCTACAGAAAGGAAACCCCTCTCCAACCTTTGCCAGAACCATCCCACTCTCAGTGAATGCTCCCTTTGCTGCGTGGCCAGGGGGGTCAGAGCTCACCCTGGCTCCCTACCCTGAGGGTAAGCTTAGCCATCTGTGTTTTCCAGGAACAGGGCTAAAAACTCATGGTTTTTTCTTGAGCAATCTATCTCTCTTCCAGCTCCCTCCAGATTGGTGCTCCAAAGGCTCCTGTTCTGTGGGTTCCCAGAACAGCTCACTTGGGCAGGATCCTGTCCCCAACCAATGGTCTTTTGTGAGAGAGTTGGTGAGCATCCAGTTAAATTTATGCCATCTTGCCTCTAAACAGGGAATCCTGTATTTTTTTAATGATTATTTTGTATATCCACAACATCTTTAATAAAGAAAAAAGAAATTAAAGTAATTTAAAAGTATTAAAAATATTTTGCCAAGAAAGTAAAAAGCCTACTCAAAGGGAGAAAATATTTGGAAACCACATATCTGGTATAGGTTTTATATCAATATTATGTAATGAAATTGTACAAGTCAATATTAGAAAGGCAAGCAACTCAATTAACTCAATTAACTGTTGGCTAAAAACTTGAATAGACAATAGATGAAAAAATGTTCATCATCACTAGCTATTAGGGAAACAAAGATCAAAAAGACAATGAGATAGCATTTCACACCTTACAGAATGGTCACTATTAAAAAAGAAAACTCTAAGTCCTGGAAAGGATGTGGAGAAACAGGAACATTCCTTCTCCATTGGCAGAATATAGAATAGTCCAGCCTCTGTTTAAAAGTTTGGCAGTACTTTAAGAAACTGAATATAGAACTGCTAAATGGTCCAGCATAATGGGAATATATTCAGAAGAACTGAAAGCAAAAACACAAACTGATGGTTGCTCACTGATGTACATAGCAGCATTGTTCACAATTGTTAAAATATGGAACCAGTCCAAGTGTTCATCAACAGATGAATAAACAACATATGATATATACACACAATGGAATACTATTCAAATGTAAGAAAAAAAATGAAATACAAATGCATATGACAATACAGATCAACCTAGAGGATATAATGTTGAGTGAAATAAACCAGACACAAAAAGACAAATTTAGTGTGGTCTCCCTAATATGAACTAAATATGAGTAAACTCACAGAAGTAAATTCTAGCATACAGGTTACTAGGAAATTGAAAGTGGGCTGAGATTGGGAGGTAATGCTTAATGTATTAACAGGGTTAATTGTAAAAGTATAGAAATGAATAGAGTTGAGAGTAGCACATTATCATGGGTATAACTAACACTGCTGATTTATGAATGTCATTGTAGCTGAAAGGGGTAATCTGTTGAAGTAAATGTTAATTGAAAGCAATCTAGAGAATAATCTAGGGAATATATAGCATAGTGATTTAGGTGAGCTAAGAAGATTGTGGTTAATAATATAAATATAAGAATTCTCTTCTTTTACAATGTGCTAAGAATATGATGATACACTGGAAAATTACAACTAATCTAACTTATGGATGAGAGTTAACAGTAATATTGTAATTTTTTGCAGTAATAAAAAGAAGACTTTTTTTCAATACTAATTCTCAACAATGGGAGTATGAGGGGGTATGGGATTTTTCCTTTGGAACAAAGAAATATTCTAAAATTGATTGATGTGATGACAGCGAAGCTCTCTGATGAAAATGAGAACCATGTTTTGTACACTTTGAACGGATTGTACAAAGCATGAAACCCTATAACAAAGGGAACCCAGTGGTGGATGATGGACTATGGTTAACAGGACAAATATGAGAACACTTTCTCCTTGATGATAACATATAATACTAATATAGGGTGATAATTTGATGGGTTGGGGGAAAATACACCAAATGTAAGATAAAAGCTATAGTTAGTAGTAATGTTTTGATGATGCTGATAATGTTTGATGATACATAGTATGTAACAAATGTTTCACAACAATGCAAGGTGTTGGTGGTGGGAAGATTTATGGGAGCATTGTATTATGATATGCATGTTTGTTTTGTAAATTAACAAATTTTACTAACACTTATTGTTTATGTATGTTCATGTATGAATGGTATAGTTGAATAAAATTTTATTTAAG
>JAQZBX010097638.1:0-11673 GCA_029593785.1 Cabassous unicinctus | reverse complement strand
AGTAACTTACACTTTGTGGCCTGGTAACTGTGGACTTCTACCCCAAATAAATACCCTTTATAAAGACCAACAGATTTCTGGGATTTTGCATCAGCACCCCTTTGGCTGACTAATACACATGCCCCATGTAGTATTTCCTCAGTTGCCTGTCACCCCTTGATCTCAGTTACTCCACAGTCATCACACCTAAAACCTAAGAGACCCTGCTGACTTCAAACAAGTATATTTCATTCATGGGCTGCTTCACCCAGAAGTACTTTTTTGTCTTCTTGGGGGCCACTGAATACTTCCTCTTCTCTTCCAAGACCTATGACCATATGTAGCTATCTTAAAAACCTCTTAGGTACCAAGTGATTATGTCCAGGAGAGGCTGTCACATCCTCAACACTGGATCCTACATGATTGGCTTTACTGATTCTTTGGTTAATGTTCTTTGCATGAATACAATGAATTTCTGCAAATCCAATGTAATCTATTGCTTTTTCTGTGACACAACCACAATTTTAGGCCTGTCTTGCACTGACACTCATGACACTGATATTAGGATTATCATTCTCACTGGCCCAAATGTAATAGTGTCTCTTATCACAATTTCTGTGTCCTATGGGCCCATTCTGTCTACTATCCTGAAAATTAATCCACTTCAGGAAAGTGCAAAGCCTTCTCTACTTGTGCCTCCTACGTCCTGGGAGTCATGATCTTTTATGGGACTACTACATTAACTTATTTAAAACCAAAGAAGTCCTACTCCTTGGGAAAGTTTCAAGTGGCTTCTGTGTTTTACACTATGGTAATCCCCATGCTGAATCCATTCTTTTATAGTCTTAGGAACAAAGAAGTGAAAAATGCTTTCATTAGAGCCATACAGAAGAGCGAGGGCTCCAGGCAATTGAAATGACAGTGATGCTGAATTTTTAAGTGCATCTTTTCTTCCTTTCTTATTTGGGCATTTATTGGTCTAAATACATCACTATTCTTTAATTCGTTTGCATTGCTCTTCAGCCAAAGTCTGCTTGGCCACAAATGATCTGGAAGATTTCTAAGAAGAGATATTAAAAATTTACATAGTAATTGAAAGCTATAAACTTTGTGTTAAACATGTGGCATGTATATATATTTCTAAATAAATGTTTCCAAAAAATTATATGGGTAATTCTAAATCCATGGATTTATTATAAACATTAAATCAGATGTTGAAATTAAAAATTTAATATACTAGTAAGACATTTTGATCACTATCATCAGAATACTTACATTCCTCCAAGATTTTTAATATCATGCCTTTTTTATGATAATATTCAATGGTCCTTTATAAATGCCTATGGATTATTTTAATCATAACTGACTCAAACAGAAAAGCAGCATTGCAATATTTGGTCTTTTAAAAAAGTAAAATATTGTGATAGAATTAAGGTAAAGGAAAAGTATGTGTGAACATTGAATAAAATATGGAAAATATATTAAAAATTTTAAAGAAAATTGAAATATCACCATTTTTTATAATTTTATTTATGTTCTCCCATAAATAAACTTATGCATGAATATTATATCATACATATTTCTACAAAGTTATTGACATTTTCTATTTCTTTTTTTGCAGGTTTTGTTTTCTATTCACCCCTAAAATATTTTGTATCTCTTTTGTATTTTCAATTTGAGAGATGAAAGTTTTCTTTGTAAATAAGCGAAATAGACTCTCATCTTGCAATGCTTTAAGACCTGAAGTTGGTAAATTCATGATGTAAAATATCTGCCAGAAGTAATACATTTCTTATGCCAACCTTCCAATCATCTGACAATGGTACCATTCTGTGATGTGTCAACAGCTTCAGTAATTAGTATTTCTTCATTTAATTTCAGTTTGACTAAAAAAATATTTCCTTCCTCTTGATATCTATGTTTGTTACAGTGTTTAAAAAGAAATAAATTTTTCAGTTAAATTCTTTGCTCATTTAAAAAATAAATTTACTAGAGAAAATTTGTAAATCTAAGAATGGATAATTAACCCAAATTTTGTGCCATCCCATAAATATTAGTCAGTTATTTTGATAAAATTTCAATTACAAATTCCACTGTATAATCTGTAATTGTGGTTAGTTTTGTCTACTAGTCAATGCATATTTAAGAAACTATATTTTCTTCATTTTTTCAAGTGTTTCATTTTTTATTTAAATTTTTACAATGGTTTTTACATATATGTTTTGCTTTCAAGTCATTTGTATTCTTTTAACTTATATTAAGGTTTTCTTTGTAGAAATATTTGCTTATTTTTCAAAATGATTTTTGTATAATTAAAATCATGTTCAACCACTGTTTTATGGTTTAAATGTTGAACAACTTTTCTCCAATTTATCACTGTTAATTATTGTACTAACTACTTAAAATGTGCTTTATTTTCCTCTATGTGATACAGAGGAAAAGTGGGTTCTTTTCTCCCAATGTGTCCTTAATGACAGTTCCTAAGAGACCGGGGTTTCAAAGAGAGAAGATGTTTATTGAGTTGTGCAAGCAAAGGAGGTCAGTCACCTTAGGTGGCCCCAAAACTGCCTCTCCATTTGCAGAAATTCTAATATTTTATAACATCAGAATGCTAACAAATAATTAGGGTGGAGTTTTCACAGGTTCTTTTATTAATAAACATTAAGAGGCTGAAACATGGTGGGGATTGGTACAGACCTGGGGGTTGAGTTACAAAGTTACAACTATTATCAGAGATCAAAGCATCCTAGACAGGGGGATGCCAAAAATAAAGATCAGCTACAAAGTTTCCTATATGGATATCTAATATTTCATAACATTGGGTGTAAATAAATAATTGAGGTGGAGCTGAAAACAGTTTCCTTCATTAATAAGCATTAAGGGGCTGAACTGAAGTCGGGTAATAAACTAGAACCTGTCACAAGAATTTGGGATAGGGGTATAGAGAACAATGGTTAGATACAAGTTCTTTCATAAAGATAATAAGCAGAATTGGGTGGATTGTTCACCATCCCAATAGTAAATATGCACAAGGATGAGCTGAAGTCTAGAGTAAACATAAATGGGGGAGATCTAGCCAGCTTCCGTAATTTCAGGTATTCACCTTTTGCTATTTTATAATATAAAGGCATCTATATAATGATTTAATAATCATAATTATTTGTTGATTCATAACCCTAGGTTACAAAGTATTATGCAAAATGCCACCAACATAGGAAGAAATGATGAGAGGGAAACAGACTCCGGTGACACGTTGACTGAATACAGAATAATGTTTTAGATTGTTACATATGTTCTGTATCCCCAAGGAAAAACGAAGTAATTCTTTTACACATCCAAGAAATGAAATGACTTATTCACTGAGAAGAACTGACTAACATTTTGGCATTACAACTGAAGAATAGCAGAAGTCCAAGAATGAAAACACACAGAGAAGATAGAACATGGGGTTGTGGATCTGGGAATCCTCATGACCAATATATCAGGTCCCAAATTTCCTATCAGAGTAAAAAGATAGGATGACAGAAATAGAAAAAAACAGGGAGACTTTCAGCTCAATATTATCTGTGAAGACCCTCAGTATAAACATGGTGATTTCAGTCACATTTTTTCAACTGAATACTGTATTGCTCCATATCTGATGGAAACCCTGACATTTCAACTTATATTTATCCATCCTGAATGCAATATCCCATGAACACTGTGCCCACCCAATTATATCCTCTTGTTTGTTTCTTGGAAAGGAAAATGTATCCTAGAAAGTGATGAGGTAAGCAAAAACAGAGAATTTGTGCCCAATTGCATGCATTTTCCTATATCAAATAAATGAAGAAATTATTTCATATACTTTTTGGCTAAATGTGTCATGTCAAATAAATCCCAAACAACTGCCAATTTATGTAGTTTATTTCCCGTCACAAGATTTTACTAAATTAAAATGAGTAATAATGTGGAAATGATTTAATTTAAAATGTCTTCAGATGACTTATAAATGGTATGAGTGAGATTTATATTTCTGCTTGTCTCACAGGACTTTCTTTTCACATCCGATATTTTGGGCTTATTCTTGGCAATAAACCCATTCCAGTAGGCCTTCAGGAGCACTGAGGAAAGGGCAGTAGATAGTATATCTTCTGTGACATCAAAAAGAGCAAAATATCTATTTTCTACTTTCCTTTCTTCAAACATCTATGAACAACTTTTCCATTTTTGGTATTTGCAGCTTGTGGTACCATTATTAGAGTTCAAATTTTAACTTTATGACAGTATACCATATTTCTCTATTCCTATGCTCACTATCCTTATAATGTCTATGTGTGTATTTTCAAGACATATTTTTGTCAAGGAGAAATCATGACCATTTCATTGATATTTTATATTTGCTTATGCAACCTAAAAAATAACTACAAATTGACTTTCAACTAATAGTCACTAATAAAGAGTGTATAGAAGCTGCTGAAAACATTTTGTCACAAGTAGATTTTGATTTCTGCTATTTTTCCACATGTGATCAAATTGTTTCTCCTTCAGTGGATTTTGAATAAAGAATAGTATATGGAAAAAAAAACAAAGGAATTTCAGCACTGTAATCTTTGCTTTTCTTCAGCATGTCATAGACCAAAAATTTTGAACCATTTTTAAATAATTGGCAGCTGTGTCTTCTTAGATTTAAAGAGTGTAGCACTTGCCATGAATGAGACTTTGCTGCATTCAGTGGTCTACAATGATATCTCTCCATGACACAAAATATGCTAAACTTTTTTCATTTTGAGCTTTTCAAATTTCATGAAGAGAATGAGTGAAACAGTTTAAAATTACTGGAATGAGAAGAAAGCTACATGACTTATTGTCCCAGAAAGGCTCCTGCTGATATTAGTGAAAGATGTTCGAATGCATAGTCTGAATTCTGTACTAAAAATACATAATTCAGTTAAATTTTAATTTCTGAATAAATTCATAGAATTTTCCCATGTCTCTTAAAACACACACAAATTTTATTATTTCTAATTTAGTTTAAATAGCTATGGGGATAATAATAATATAAATATGCATTAATACATTTTGATGAAAACAAAAATATATTTTTGTTAAAAAAAATTTCTTTATTCTTTTTCTCTCTTCCCCTAACTTTTCCCTTTTTCTATCATTTTCTCTTTCTTTATTTATCTCCTTTTTCTCTCTCTGTATCTCTCTCTCTCGCTCGCTCTTGCTTGAGCTCTTGCTCTAGCTCTGTATTTCATCACTCCAACTTGGTCTCCCTTTGTCAAGAATATATGAAAGTTTTTCAGAAATATGTGTTGGAGAAGTAAAGGAAAAAACAGGAACTAATAGGAAAGCAGGAAGCACAGTGAGAGGAAATAAAAATATGCAAGCAAATCTTGAATAATATTATCAATAAGTAGTCTCCTAAAAGAGTTCACTACATAATTCATCTTGACTAACATACTACAGAAATTTCAGCAACATAACAGTTTTACACTTCACTAGAATTTCTGAGATAAAGAAATTGTGGAAAATGATGTGTATCTAAAATCATCTATTAAATCTCAGTTTAACAGAAGGAGGCAAGATGGTGTCAGTTTAGGAGGGCACTCGCTGACTCACTCTCTGAGGATGGCTGATTGGGGACAGGATCCTGCCCATGGGTCTGTGCTGGGGGCACACGGAGTGAGAACCTTGGGGACATCACTCTGTAGGGAGCTGGATGGCATGGATTCCATGGGAGAGATTCATTAGTTTCTCCCCTGCCTGTGGTGGTTAACACAGATGGCTGAGCCCCACCCTCAGGGAAAAAGGCTGGTTTGAATCGTGACTCCTGCTGGCAACATGGTGAGAGGCAACGTTCTCAGAGAGTGGGAGGATTCTGGTGGAGGGTTGAGAGGGGTTTCCTTTCTGTGGATTTGGCTTCCTGGAACACCTTGCAGCTTTGGGGAACAAAATAGCTGGCTTGAAGTAGCGCCAGGCTGAAGGGAGTGGCGAATCTGTTGAGGAAGGTTGATTTACCTAGCTGCCCAGGGATATGCCCCAACCCCCAATGGCCCGGTGAGAGGAAGCATTCTCTAAGAGTGGGAGGGTTCTGACAAAAGGTGGAGAGGGGTTTCCTTTCTGTGGATTTGGATGCCTGGACTTCCTCATAGCTTTGGGGAGCAGTTAAGCCGGCTTCAAGCAGCGGCAGGTTGAAGGGAGAGGCGAATCTACGGAGGAAGCCTGATTTACCCAACAGCACAGGTGATACTGAGTCTTGGCTCCAGAGGGGGCAGAGTCAGCCAATTTTATCATTCTGCACTGACAAGCATCAGAGCTTCAGCTCCCCTGGGGAGGCCAGGAAGTGAGAAGTGCTTGATTAGTTTTCACGAGCTTAGTTAGGGTCGCCTCAGTGAGGTGGGTGGTCTATAAGAGGACTTCTTTTGGGTCCAATATTTCCCCCCCCCAAAAAAAGAATGTCACTTAAAAATTTTTTTTTTCATTTTAAATTTACTTTAATAGCTAAAATCTCCTTCAAAACCTGCAGATAGAACCTTGCAGGACAACTGACTGATGAACACAAGCAGGCTGAGAGGTTCCACAAGGGCCCAAGAAGGAACACTATTCTTCCTTAGCTTCATTAGACTGCTTGCGTGTGTGGTTGGTTGGTTTTTCTTGGTTTATTTGTTGTCTCTTCCTTTTCTTTCCTCTTTCCTCCCCCGCCCTTCTTCCTTCCTTCTTTCCTTCCTTCCTTCCTTCCTTCCTTCCTTCCTTCCTTCTTTCTTTCTTTCTTTCTTTCTTTCTTTCTTTCTTTCTTTCTTTCTTTCTTTCTTTCTTTCTTTCTTTCCTTCTTTCTTTCTTTCTTTCTTTCTTTCTCCCTTTCTTCCTTTCTTCCTTTCTTCCTTTCTTCCTTTTCATTTTTAATTAGGTGCTGCTAGCTTGCCTCTTCTTTGCTGTGCTTCTTCAGTGATTTCCCATTCTTTGTCTATATTGATTTTGTCTTCCAATGCTATCTCTTTTCCTTCTTTCATCTTTCTGCCTTCTGCTTTCTGTTGCGGTTCTTACATACCATGTTTTTTCATTAGCCCACAATTTCAAGGGTGTCAATTTCTATTCTATCTATTCTGTATTCTTCATTTTTTATTAATATTAACTTTTTACTTTCAGCCCTTTCTTTACTCTTTTTCTCTCTCCTCATCATTCTAACCTTCTAAATCATCATATATATTTTGCTCTATTTGGTTCCCCAGTCCATTGTAGGTACTCCACTTTTTTTCCTATTACTCTACGCTGTCTACATGAGTTAAATATTCATTTTACTAAGTCTTATATGGCCCCTCTTCTAACTTTTCTCAATATTATTATTATCCTTCTTCCTTTCTCGCATCTTTCAATTCTCCTGGCTCTAATCTTTTGCCTTCAAGGGAACATAGAAAGAAGCAAGGAAATAAAATAAGAAGAAAAAGTGTCAAAGAGAAAACTTAGCACACACACAGAACCATCAGCTAAATAAAACTCTAGAGCAGAGAGAAAAGCTAATCAACTGAATAAACCCATCAAGATAAAATGATGACTATAGGGCAATAAAAAATTACAAACCTCATCGAGAAACAGGAAGACATGGACCAGTCCAATGAGCAAACTAAAAACCAGGAAGAGATGCAGAACAGCAAAAAACTAATCAAAGCTTTCCCAGCAAATATCATGGACCAACTGAATGACGTGAAGGAAGAGATTAAGGATATCAAGAACACTGGGAGCGCATACTGAAGAAATTGTAAACATACAGAAAAAGATAACAGATATGATGGTGATCAATGGCACAATCGAAGAAATAAAAAAGACGCTGGATTCACATACCAGCATATTTGAACAGGCAGAAGAAAGAATTAGTGATGTGGAAGACAGTATATTTGAAATCAAACAGATAGTAGAACAGATAGATAAAAAGAGAGAAAAAATCCAGGAGGGACTCAGGGATTTAACTGACAACACAAAACACTCAAACATATGCATTATAGGCATCCCAGAAGGAGAAGAGAAGAGAAAGGGAAGAGAAGGAGTGTGGAAGGAAATAATGGCTGAAAACTTCCAAACCCTATTGAGAGAGATGGATATACAAGTCCAAGAAGCACAGCACACCCCAAACAGTATAAATCCCAACAGGCCAACTCCAAGACATTTACTTGTCAAAATGTCCAATGCTCAAGACAAAGAGAAAATACTCAATGCTGCAAAAGAAAAGAGAACCATCACATGCAAGGGAAGCACAATAAGATTAAGTGTTGATTTCTCATCTGAAACTGTGGAGGCAAGAAGACAGTGGCATTACATAGTCAAAGTAGTAAAAGAAAAAAACTTCCAGCCACGAATTCTCTATCCAGAAAAGTGGCATTCAAAAATGATGGAGAGTTCAAAATATTCACAGATAAACAGAAATTAAAAGAGTATGCCAATAATAAACATGCACTTCAAGAAATACTAAAGGAAGTTCTACAAGTTGAAAAGAAAAAAAAAAGGAGAAATAGTTGGAGGAGAGTTTAAAAACAACTAAAAAGAGAAAAACAGAAACAAAAACATTATATGACATACATTAACCCAAAGAAAATATTACTGAAGTAAGAAATTCATTGCGAGTAATAACATTGAATGTTAATGGATTAAATTCACCACTCAAAAGACACTAATTGGCAGAATGGATGAGGAAATGTGATCTATCTATATGCTGTGTACATGAAACCTACCTTTGACCCAGGGATTCAAGGAGGCTGAAGGTGAAGGGCTGGAAAACAGCTTTACAAGCAAACAATATCCATAAAAGAGCAGGAGTAGCTATTCTAATATCAGAAAAAAATAGACTTTAAATGCAAAACTATTGTAAGAGACAAAGATGGACATTATATATTAGTAAAAAGGGTAATCTCTCAAGAAGAGAAAACAATCATAAACCTTTATGCACCTAATCAGGGTGCCTCAAAACACATGAGGTAAACCCTGGAAAAATTAAGTGGAGAAATAAATGCCTCTACAATTATAGTGGGGGACTTTAATACAACATTATCACCATTAGACAGAACAATTAGACAAAGAATCAATAAAGAATCAAAGACTCTGAACAATGCATTAGAGGACCTGGACCTAGTAGACATATACAGAACACTACACCCAAATACAGCAGGATTTACATAATTCTTGAGTGCACATGGCTCATACTCCAAGATAGACCACATGCTAAGCCACAGAACAACTCTCAATGAATGCAGAAAGATTGAGATTATACATAGTAATTTCTCTGACCACAATGGAATGAAATTCGAAATCACTAAGGGCCAGAGAAACAGATTAGGCACAAAGATATGGAAGTTAACAACACATTCTTAGACAAACAGTGGGTCAAAGAGGAAATCACAAAAGAAATCAGTAACTATCTTGAACTAATGAAAATGACAACACAACATATCAAAACCTATGGGATACAGCCAAAGCTGTCCTGAGAGAGAAGTTCATAGCTATAAATTCATATATTAAAAAAGAAGAAAAAGCTAAATTTGAAGACTTAACTGCACATTTGGAGGAATTGGATAAACAACAACAAGCTAAACCTAAAGGAAGTAGAAAGAAGGAAATAACAAAGATTAGAGCAGAACTAAATGAAATAGAAAATAAGAAAGCACTAGAAAAAATAAACAAAACCAAAAGCTGGTTCTTCTAGAAGGTCATTAAAATTGACAAACCCTTAGCCGGACTAACAAAGAAAAAGAAAGATGCAAATATACAAAATAAGGAATGAGCAAGGGGATATCACTACTGACCCCACCTAAATAAAGAGTATCATAAGAGAATACTTTGAAAAATTATATGCCAAAAAGAATGATAATTCAGAGGAAATGGACAAATGCCCAGAAACTCACAAACAGCCTACATTGATGAAAGAAGAAATTGATGAACTCAACAGTCCAATTACAAGTAAAGAGATAAACTCAGTCATCAAAAACCTCCCAACTAAGAATAGCCCAGGACCAGATGGCTTCACAATGAATTCTATCAAACATTCTGGAAAGAGCTAACATCAATCCTGCTTAAGCTCTTCAAAAAATAGAAGTAGAGGGAATATTGCCTAACTCATTTTATGATGCCAACATTACCCTAATACCAAAACCAAACAAAGATACCACAAGAATGGAAAATTACAGACCAATTTCTCTAATGAACCTAGATGCTAAAATCCTCAACAAAATACTTGCTAATCAGATTCAACAACATATCAAAAGGAATAAACACCATGACCAAGTGGGATTCATCCTGGGTGTGCAAGGATGTTTCAATATAAGAAAATCAATCAATTTCTATAGTCCCCAATGCAAGTATTATCTTCAAGCAAGAAAAATAAGCAAATTACTCAAATATGAAGAGAATACTTCTTTTTTGTGTGCTTCTATAGTTCCTGGAAGAAATGAGGTTCATATTTTAGTACAACTCTAAGTAGGACACCTGATCTCTAATTTAAATATTTAAATATATACTCTTGTTTTAGACACAGACCTACAGTTTCTAAAATATTGTGGAAGTTATAATAAACCTTTCGTTTAACCTGGGAAATGCTTTGTTCATTTGTTCACTCAAAGTACAGTATGAAATTATACTTTTCAATTCTTCTACAAGTCTATCAAGTTCTTCTTGAAGTGCACAGGGGATGTCCAAGGAGAAAACAAACTCCCGGTTGAGACAGATGAGAAATGAAACATTTTTTTTTCTGTAGCACACAAGTTAATGTTTCTGGAACATCTAATAAATAATGTAACTCAGTGGAAATCCATACGTCCTATGATTGGCCAAGTAACCTAATCATAGTCCCAGTTTGAATCTTATTAGTTATTTGCCATTAAGTTGCTCTAATGTGACTGTTTCTTTGACTTTTCAGTTATTTTTTAAAGGAGCAAGTTCTACTCTCTTCATGGACCCCCTCCACATAGTTTTTCTTCCATAACAGTTATCACCACCCATACACATGTACCTGGTTGATTACTGCCCCTCTCACCTAGCAAAAGAATGTCACTCTTATTAGATGGTACTCCTCCAAATTCCACAAACTGCACAGCCCACTACCTACACAGGGCCTTTGCACAGGTGATCCCCTTTTTGGAACACTTTACAATCATGAAAATGTATGACTAACTGTTCCCCATTCTAGTCTTTGATCAAAGGCCAACATTATACTGACACCTGTCCTAATCACACTATATCCATTTGTCTTGTTGTGCCCTTGCCCCCACATCTCTTACCCACTAGCCTTCAATACATTTTCTGTTTTAAATATTATTTTTCACATTCACACATAGCATATCACTTACTTCTACATATTTTTCTGTATGTCCCAGTTGGAATATAAGGTCCAAAAAACAAAGATATTTTATTGTTTGTTACACTGTGTACGTATTATCTGGTACATTGAAAATATTCAATAAATTATTTCCTGAATAAATGAATGAAATGAAGTAGCACAATGAACAAAACACATGTAACATTTAAGTAATCCAACAGTAAAACACCCCCTGCAAATGTATTAACTATGAATAATATATATGATCATTACAAATTTACAGAACATTTGCAACTTACTGTCAGAGCAACTGAGTCATTTATAAAAATTTATAATAATAATAAATAAATTTCTTTAAATTTTCAAAGTTCAAACTATATGAGCTTTATTACCTGACACTAATACATTTT
>JAQZBX010097637.1:0-11668 GCA_029593785.1 Cabassous unicinctus | reverse complement strand
AGAGATCTTGCCAGGTGAGTAAGTCACTTTCACAAGTAACACTATGAATTTTAGAAAATACTGCCTTCTTTTTTTTTTTTTAATATGGAGCTATAGACACACAAAAGACTCAATCAAGCCTATAGATATTTCAATCATGCTTTTGCTCATGTTATGCAATAAGAAATAGATAGGGGGAGCAGATGCAGGTCGGTGGTTGACCACCTGCTTTGCATGTATGAGGTCCTGGGTTAAATCCCTGGTACCTTTTAAAAAAAAAAAAATCTATTCTCCCTCTCTTTCCCCATGGATGATGATTTATTTTAATTTCCCTTTTCTTAGCCAACAATATTCAGGGAGTCAGTCTAAGATACCATACAGTGCAGTGTTAAAATGAGAGCTGGGGATTAAGAGTACATGCAGGGAGAAGCATGCTGTAGTGGAAAGAGATCTAGACTGGGAGTTGGGACAGTTGTTCTAATGCTAACTCTGCTCTTTATTGGCTATGTGACCAGCCTCTCATCTCCTGTGGGCCTCCCTGTCCCCTTTGTAAAGGGCTCACCCATGCCAACCACATGAGCATATCCAGAATCACTTTAAATACTACTCACTGTGATTAACAAAGAGGTAAGGTCTTGGTGGTAATAGGATATTAAACTTTTCAAATAAGAATATCAAGATTTTCTGAAAGTTTCAAACAAACCATTCTTCAGCAGTTGAACTTGTACTACCAATGATTTCCTTTCTGACTCTTCTGACATATTTACTGCTTATTGATAAATTCCCAACTTTTTTTTTAAAAGGAGGTACCAGGGATTGAACCAGGAGCTAGTACAAGGGAAACAGGCACTCAACCACTGAGCTACATCTGCTCCCCCTCATCTTCTGGCATGAAGGCTGTGGAAGCTTATCTTTGCCAAAGCTCAGGGAGTTGCCCTACCTTAACCTATTCCTAGAACATAGAATAATGGTGTTCAACATTAACTGCACATTAGAATCATCTGGAGAGCTTTTTAAAGTACAAAACCTGTGGCCCCACACCAGACGAATTATTTTTAAATCTCTCGGGATGAGACCTGGGTATCTTTTTTCTTTTTTTTTTTTTTTTCAGGAGGTATCCCCGGGACCTCATACATGGGAAGCAGAAACGGGAATGATAAAAATAACTTGATTTAGAAAATATATTTGTCTTCCAGGTGCTTCAAATCTGATTTATTGCTGCAAAATTGTGCCAAACACTGTGCAAGGTGCTGACCACACAAATATGGAATTAAAAATGGGTAGCGGATGTGATTCAAACAGTTGAGTGCCTGCTTCCCACATGGGAGGTCCAGGTTTGGTCCCCCATGCCTCCTAAAAAACACAAAGCAAGCAAAACAAGTGGAAAAAAACAACTCGGGAGCTGATGAGGCTTAGTGGTTGAGCTTCAGCTTCCCGCATGTGAGGCCCGGAGTTAAATCCCCGGCCCGGTACCTCCAAGAAAAAAGTTACATGTTATGAAAATACAATGCTCTAAGAACATAAAATGGGGGACTCTGTAAACTGGGGAATTAGGGAATGCTTCCGTTGGGAAGAGAATTTTAAACAGAAATCTGAGGTACTAAATAGTGAAGGGGGTGGGATATGGTTCAAGCAGCGGGATCATGCGTGCAAAGGCTCTGTGGTGCGGGAATGAATGAACGTGTACAACGACTGAAGAAGGACATGTAGCAGAGTACAGTGAGTTCAGTCATGGGCCCACACCAGTTTGGTCCTCTCTGATCTACTGTGTGTTTAAATCACAGAGCTGCATGTAATGGGAATGATTCTTCCATTGCAACAGGTCATCTAAAATGTAAAGTGGGTGGGACTTTTAAGATACTCGGGAGTGATATGCAGAAACCAGTGCCATTTTCCTCTATTCACAGACCACCATTTTATAAAATCTGCACTACACTGAAACATTCTCACATGTGAAGGTAGAAATGAACAAAACCTATGAAAAATTAAGCCAGCTAACCTTTTTCTGGTCAAGTGGGGTCAAAGAACTTTTTGAAAGTTACCTTGTACTCTTATTTAATAGAATTCAGTAGAACCCATCTTTTTTAAAAAATACATTTAAATTACATGTTACACAAAAAATATAGGGATTCCTGTATGCCCCACCCCCCACACCTCTCACCCTCCCAACGCCAACCTTAATTGATGTTTTTTCTAAAAAATAAGTTCTCAGCAAAAGGAATGGCAGTGCTTTTAATCATTTCCAGTGCCCAAATTTAGCCACACAGTTATTGGACTGGAGTAACCACAAGCTTTTTGGAGTAGTAATTTATACCTATTTATACCTAAGATCAGGGCTATTCAAAGTTTGGGCCTTGGACCAGCGGCATTGACACCTTAGGTTGTTAGAAATGCAAATTAATGAACCCAACCTATAAAATTAGAATCTCTAGGGATGGAAGGAACCAGGGAAACAAGTCTTCAGGTGGTCCCTTACATTAAAGTTTGAAAACCACAGCCTAGGATTACTTCACATCTCTACCAGTTTATATAGCCCTCCAACAACAAACTAGAAACAAGGACTTTTAAAAATGTTTAGGCTTTGTTTTCTTATCTGTAATACAGGAACAATAATCCCTTCCTACATCGCAGTATTCATTAAGATATGTGTCAAAACCTTTTATAGGATGCAATTTGCTATGAAATAGAGGATGACATCTAATTTTTCTTTTACCGGGAGGTCCTGGGGATCGAATCCAGGTCCCTCCATATGGGAGACGGACACCCAACCACTTGAGCCACATCCACCCCCTAATTTGTTCTTAACACCAACAGTATGACATACATAAGATGGTGATACTGCCTTTTACAGAGAGGGAAACTGAGTGCCACAGAAGTCATGTACCTAGCAAGTGTCAGAGCTGAGACTTGCACTAGGTTTTCTAGGAGGCAACGTTTTCCAAAAAATATTCTTTCACCACCAGAAGTCTTTGTCCCACACTTTAAGAAAAGTGGTATAGTAGATATACCTTGGAGCACTGGAATTGGAAAAATTGGAGCTTTGGTTGTGTAGCTCTACCCAGGTGGTTTAAACCTCAGTTTCATCTATAAAATAAGGATAACATCATCCACCTCATAGGGTTCTGAGGATTACATTAAAGGAGATCAGATAACACACCCAGCATTCTGCCTGTAATTCTTGGGGCACTTCCCACCTATGTCCAACGTTATTTTTGTACCACACTCTATGGCTTTAGTCATATAAAGCCACATATATTCAGGTTTCATCTTCAGAACTACAGGAGGTCATGGTTTGCCAATCCATGTTTAATACTTTTTGTATACTTTAAATGTTTTTTATTTTGTTGTCCCTAGCATATACTATGATGCCTTAGGCATACTTTGACTAACAGACCTGGAAAGTAGAAGCTTTTAGCCTTGAGCCTATGGCTCCCACTTTTTTCTGGGATTCAGTAAGAGAAATTTTTTTACACAAGTTACACAATGCCCTGCCTAGAAAAGTAGAAACTGACTAGTTTTTCCTACAAAACCATAATGAACTCCTGAGAATACCAGGTAATATATTTTAAAATGCATATTCTGGCACATTCAGCTCTGACTTTCTTCCTAATGTTGAGGACTTAGGATATAGAGACAGCTATACTGAACAGGTGTGCTGATTGGTAAGCCTAAATTACAGTTTTCTCTTAAGTATCATAGACTCAGAATTTAAAGCAGAAACACAAAATTAAGTTAAATCTGAACAGCATCACATGGGGCCTTTGGGGCCAAAATGTTTCATCTGTTGGAAAGAGCAGTAGTATCACTGATAAATCAAAATGTGGTTTTTAAAAGTTGAACCAACAATCTTGGGTCTTGATGTGTGTGGTTTTCAAGAACTATGCCTCTCTGAACTTTGGATGGTTGAAATTTTTATGGCCTTGCAGCAAGCATTTTTTTTTTTTAAGGAGGTACAGGGGATTGAACCTAGAACCTCGTACCTGGGAAGCAGGTGCTCAACCACTTGAGCCACATCTGCTCATAGCAAGCATTTTTAATAATACTCAAAGTTGAAAATTCCTGTTTTTCCCTTTTGAAAATATTTCATTTTCTCATCACCATACTTTATTTTATAAAAGGAAAGGATTCTTTCCATCACCATCTTTTTGGAATTCCTTTCTGTTTTTTTTTAATAAATGGATCCAATTTAATAATTCTTATTTTTTAAATGGTTTCCAATCATAGATTTTGACTAATGTTTTCCTTTAAATTACTGTGTTTTATTGGGGGGGGGGGAAGTCTCCTTTAATCTTAAACTTTCTTAATCCAACTTCTTCATATTCACAAAGGAAAGGTGCCATTAAGTGACCAACTTGTTTTGCTGTGACTTTTCTCGTTCTAAAACTGAACGTCCCACCCCCACTAACCCCCTCCCCCCCACAACCTCCTCTCAGTCCTAGGCAGGCCCAGATGGTTGGTCACCCTGGGTGTCTTTGAGCTGGCTCTAGGTCTCACCACCATCACAGGCCTACTTACACTGCAGGCATTTCTCTGCAAAGATTTGCCTGTAAAGCCAAGAAGTGGGAGTGGAGGGAGAGGAAAAGTACTGTTGGCAAATTAACTTCATATTTCATGGTCAAAATAAAATGATGTTTTGCTTTTTAATAAATCTGACAAATGTCTCTTCAGTCTATAAAATACAGTAGTCATATTGCCTCTGGTGTTTAAAAGGAGGAAAAGATGGTTCAACATATACAATTCCCAGAACCTGACATGAAAATAGGCTTGAAAGCAAATCCTATTGTTTTCCCTGGAGATGGCAGGATTAAGTACTTTAGTTACCTCTGTTCTAGAACCTACTCACTGAAAAAACATCTGTAATAAAATTAAAAAATGTTTTTGTTTCCTTGAGGGCTGAGCTGTAACTCTCCCAATATGTCAAATGCTATAATCTAAATGACAACTGTTTAAAACCCTTATCCTCAAAATAATAGTAAAATCTTGGCACCAACATTTTTCAGACCCCTAAAGTAAGAGTTGGCTAGAAATGTTGATTCCCATTGAACACCAAAAGGCTGCTAACTTCTAAGACAGAGGTTCTCAAACTGGGTGGCAAAATTAATTTAATGGATTGCAACCAGCACTTTAAAAATAACTAGATATTACTCTCTCTTTGAGTAAATGTTATTTTGTGAAACTTATTTGGTTTTTATATACTGGTCCAGAGTCCTTTATTCAAAACCACTGGGGCAGAATTTTTTTATAGCTTAGAAAAAGTTAAATTTGTATGACTGCTGGGCTGAATGGCGTTAAATCTATAGCCACCATTGAATATAGGAAAGTGCAACATTGGCAAGGGAGGATCAGGAATATTGCTACCTTTTAACCAGGGTCTTGCCCTCAGATATCACTACAAATAGTAAGAGAAAACCTTTAAGAGGAGCAGGGCAGGTAATACTAATCTTCATCAGCCTCCATGCTTTTTGTGTAATAGTTTAAATTGTTAATTCCCTATTCCAAGCTGCAGCTAAATTAAGATCCATTTCCAGTCTTTCTGGCTGGAAACCAGAAAATTCAAGTAATCCCAACCCTGCCATGCCCATATATTCCTAAGGGACCCAAGCCCTGGCCTGGGCTGATACCTACCTCTATGTAAAAGCTCAATCCCTCAGCCGTGATTCATTGAAAGAATAAAGATCAGCCCTGCTGAGAACAGAAAACTTCTCTCCCCTTTAGCCAGTCAAGAGTTATTCTTCAAACCTCTCCTTGTTAAATACTAGTTGGAAATGAGTAAAATAGGTAGATGTATCTTTCAATATTCAGCCCTGTGGCTGCAATGTTGTAGCTCTGGTCTGGAACACTTAGAATCTGTAATTGCTTCAACTTTCTCCATCCTAATGCCAAACACTCCAAAATCACACACTTTGCTTTACAAAACAAGACCTTTTAGCTTAACAGACTTAAGTATCATTTAGCTTTAAATCTGAGGAATAACAAAAAACAACCCATTTATTGCCTTGACAACAGGCTGTGAAATCTGCAAAGCTCCCTGTATGCTGAAATTTCAACAGAAAACTGGCTTCTGAAAAAGTGGGTGTTTTTGTTGAAAATTAGTGATAATACAGTTATATTGTGAGGTCTAGTTCACAGAACCCTAAGTTCCTCATGTTTCTGGGACTCTCAAGTCACTCTGGTAACATGCGTGGCTCTGGGCAGAATTTTGAAGTCATCACTGACGAACACATTTACTCCTTTTCTCTGTCCTAGAGGCTACTCCCTCAGTCAGACACCTGTGGTTCTTGCTTCTCTGATCCCTGTCAAATGGAAAACTTAAGAATCTCAGATTTAGTGAGTAAAGCAAGGACTTCTCAGTTACCAGTTTGAAGCTTATATGGCACTCTCCTTGATATTGTCACTTTAATCTATAAGTAAGAATTGAATTAAAATATATTTATGGAAGATTAAAAAAAAAAGAATCTAGAGGGGAACAGATGTAGCTCAAGTGGTTGAGTGCCTGCTTCCCATATGCAAGGTCCTGGGTTCAATCCCTGGTACCTCCTAACAACACAAGCAAACAAACGGAAAAATCAACTATCATTGGGGAGAGGATGTAGCTCAACATCAGCTTCCCACATACAAGGTTCCGGGATCCCCAGCCCCAGTACCTCGAGGGACCTGTTCCGAACTTGCCAAGGTGGGTGTTCCCACCAATGCAGAAAGTCAGATAGTCTAACTGCTTAAGTAAAGGGTACAAAAAGCATCATGTAACTCTGTTTAACACACACAATTGATACTTTTACCATAATAGCACAAAGAAAGCCAAATGAGATAACTATAAAACCATATACCATGGAGTCTTTTAACTCAGATACAGCTAAATATAAAAATAAAAACTGGCCAGATGTTACATTTAGCAGAGGTCAAACACCTAAACCAATAAACATATACCATAAAATTTTCAAATCTCTTTATAAGCAGAAAACTTACAGGTTCAGTCTTCAAGCTAATTTCTGGCTCAGTCACAGCAAATGGTAGCCTTAGTACATGGGTGTGCGTGCCTGTGTTACTGAGGAAAAATTTTGTTTCAGGGTTTCCCCCATTGGTGTACATGTTGTGAATAACAGAATAGAGTTTAGTTTAGTTTTTGTTCTAAGCAAAATTCTTTGGAGGAGGAAAAACCTCACAATTTGCTCTTATCTGGGTCAACTTCTTACATGAGATGGGGCTAAAGGCTCTCAGTGCATAGGGTAAGAAAAAACAATAGGATGTTTTAAATACATGAATACATAAAAGTGGAATACAATCTTAAAAGAAGGGAAACAAATGCTAGAAACGTTGGTAAGAACAAAGGAAGTGAGCAGTACGGAGAAACAGCACCAAGTAACCAAAACCCCTTGTGAACAAGTTGAAGCTGACACCAAGGTACCCTGGAATAGGTAATGCCATCAGGACATTAATGATAAAGCTTACCTCGAAAGGAATTTCTGTTGATGGAAGTTAATTTTTTATACAGCTGACTTTAAAACTGATGGAGTGGATAGCGATGGCTGGGGAAGCGGGTGAGGCAGTTAAACTGTTAATACCAGGCGAGAGGATTGGGCTAGTAATTGCTTAAATGGGTCTTTCCGATGACTAGCTCATGTATTTGAGTAGTGGTTATAATTCTGACAGTCTCGGGTCAATTACAGTGTTCCATGTTTCCCTATAGTCATAACCCGACCCTTCCCCCCACCAAAAAAACAAACCCACAAAACTACCGCTTTTAATCTTTCCAAACTGGCTTTGAAGAGTTACGTTTTTCAACCGTACCTGCATTGCCTAAGTACGCTGATACCAACGTAATATGACAATTCAAAGAGAATTATCCCTTCTGCTCTAATCCCAAAGTTTCCTTTTTGGGAACCCTTCCGGTGTATGCAGATTAGGGAGCCAGTGCATCGATCGGAAAAGCAATTTTTCCAATTCTCAGTCCGGAGTTTCTGCTCTGCCCTGTCCTGTCTGGATACTTAACGGGAACGAATGTGAGATACTGTATTCTCTGCTATCTGGTTTTCCAATTCTTCCACGATCTTGAGAGGACAGTTTGCTGTAGTGCTGTGACTAAACTGAGAAGCCGGGAAATGCCCACCCCTCTAAAGGCAAACGGATCGCCAAAGCGGAAAGCCGGCTGAGACCAGGGACTGAACTAGGCAGCAGAGAAAGGAAAGAGTAAGGCAGGGAAGGCGTGTTCCTCCGCGGAAACCGAAACCGCACCACCCATCCCCACGCGGCGGCGCCCGGGCAACGCCGGGTGAAACGTGAGTGGACGCAGAGTCCGCCCACCCGCGCATCCTCCGGGAGGCGCCCTCTTGCGGCTTTGCGCGCCCCCTCCCCTCCCGCTAGCTGGGGGCGCGGCCGCCGGCGCGCGCGGGGTGGGGCGGGACCGGCGCGGGGGCGCGCGCGCGCGCGGGGCCGCGGGCAGGGGGGCGGGGCGGCAGAGCTCGGCGGCTGGGCCTGGAGGACAGCGGCGGCGGCGGTGACGAGTGGTGCGGCCAGGCGGCGAGAGGCCGTTCGGGACACGGGCGCCAGGAAGGGGGGGAGTGCAGAGGTAACGCAGGGCGGAAAAGGCGGGCGGGGAGTGGGCGCTCGCTCGCTGAGCCTCGAAGGCGAGCGGCAGAAGCCGCCAGTCCCGGGCGCCGACGCCGCTCCCTGCGAGGAGGGGGCGGGGCGCCCGGGGTCCCGGAGGTGGTGCCTTTTGTCTGCCTTCCTCGGCCGCTCCGCCTCTCCTTCCCCTCCCCCCTGCGCCCTAACCCCCAGCCCCTTTCGTTGACACCTCCTCCGGGGCCCTCTAGCGCGCGCCCTCCCGCCCTTGTTTTGTTTGGAATTGGGGGTAGAGGGGGGAGGTCTTCCCTCGTCTTAGGGCTGTGCCTCACAGCGCGCCTGCGCCAGCGTCTTCCCGCCGCGTTCCGATTGGCCGAAGGCCTGCGCATGCTCCCAGGCCCGAAGAGGGCCTGTCCGCCCCCGCGCTCCCCCTCACCCCTCTCCTCCGAGGCTTTCGGAGCCGGTTCGAAAGATGCCGGCGGCGGTGACTGGCTGCGGCGGACCCGCCCCCCCCGGGTTCTCCGCCCCCGCCGCCGCCATTACGGAGCTCCCAGTGGTGAGTGTGCGGGGCGCCGGTTGCTCGCGGGCCTTAGCTTCTTGTGTCGCAGGGGCGGGCGCAGCCAGGGTCATCGCGTAGGCCCCGCCGGGTCCGCCCTGGAGCGTGAGCTCCGAGCTGTCATCGCGCTGAGCCTCGCCCTGACTCCCCCGGCGTCCGCCGTCGCTGAGCCTTTACATTCTTTGCCTTCACTGCCGTCATCTTCGCTCTGCCCTCTCTCCCCAGCCTTCTGCGCCTTCACATTTGGCTCCTGTAGCCCTGCCTTTCCCTGCCTCTTTGTGTCTCTGCTGTTCTTTTTTTTTTTAACCTCATTCCTCTTCAGTGTTCTGTGGGTAAATGTTTCAGAGCTGTTGGCACTTCTGAAAAGGCTTAGCTGTTGCTGCTGCTGCTGCTGCTGCGACCGGCGGCCTTAAGCTGTCATTTTCGCGTATGGCATACCTAGAAGTTTTATTCACCATACCTTAGACGTTGTGGTTCCAGTTAGAGCTTTGCTTTCAGTAGTAGTTAACGCTAGAATTGTGCATTATGAGCGTTTGTAAAGAGAGAGAGACAGGAGTGGTGAAGTGAAAACCCTAGATCTGAGTTTTGATACCGAATTGACCACTATCAAGTCACTTAATCTTTTTTTTCCTTAATCTTTTTGAGAGGTGCCATTCTCTCCTGCACAGAGGACTAGACACGACGAACTTTTACTGCCCTTCCGCGTATAAATTCTCTCTGATATATATTCTGCTCTCTGAGTTTTCATCACATTGAAAAGTATTCAAGAATCCGGTGAGAAATACATGTGGGAACTCAACGGAGACTTGCTGAGCAAACTATCACGTATTAGAGGAAACTAGTGTCATTTAAAAAAATACTTTAATCTTGTTTAATCTGGCATAGGCATAAAACCGTTACTAGCTTTTTTTAAAGTTTTATTGCCCCCTTTTAAGTGTAATTTGCTTCAAAGTAGAAGTAATGTTTTAAAGTTTTTGTTTTTTTTTTTTTAAAGCTCACTTGGAAGATTGCAGGAGGGCAGTTGGAGGAAGTGTCTTGAACTGTCCCTGTATAGCTGAAAAACTTAACTCATTAACAAATTAGATTGTGAGCATCATGAGAGCAGGGACCATGTAATGTTTTTAGCATCTATGCCCAAGATAAATACTAAGTACATCCTGATTTATTGAAGGGTGAAAGTGAAAAAACGTTGCCAGCAGTCAAATTACAGGCATGCTTTTTGTGACATGACCCATTAAGTCTGAGAATAGTGAAAGACTTTAGATTGGGAACAATTTGAGGTATATAACATAAACAGTGTATAGCATAAAACAATGTATTGCACAAATTTTATGGTGAAATATGAGATAATAGTGCTTTCCCTAAAATGAATAATTTTTAGGATATCATTAAACTAAAATACAGTGATAAACTCTCCCTTCTTTTGATTCCTCTTAATGTGAAGAAAGTAAATTAAAACTGAAATTTTGGACTTTTTCCTACTACCATCCTTTCTTTATTGCCTGCATTAAAACAGTTTAAGCATTTGCCCTTGAGAAAAGCAAGTCTTTGTAGTGTTAATCTAACATTAAATTTAAAAAAAAACAAAAATGAAGATAGGAAGACCACATAAGTCACAGGTAAACGCAATTTTTTTTGTTTTCAGCACTTACAAGAACCCATATGGTAAACTAATTTAAGTTTCATTCATCTTTTCATCCTTTCATTTAACAAATATTTGTTGAGCATCTAGTGTATGGCAGGTATGTTCTAGGCACCAGGGATGCAGCAGTGAATTAGCCAGATAAGATCTCTGCCAGGGAACAAGCCTGGCAGCCTAAAAGTCTGATCATTTAGAAGTGAAGCAACAAAAAGTTTACTTAATAGGTGCATGGTGATGTTAAGGCAGTGTGAATTAAGTATCCATATAGTTTTTTAGCTTTGTAATGAATAATGAACTTATTAAGTAACCTATTAACTAACCTACAGACTGAAGCTTTAAATTTGATTATTTTTACTAAGGAAATTCAGAGCTGAGGTGTACATTTCTTAATATTTATCCCAAATAACTTTGGACTTTATTTTTTAAGTGTTCTTCATGTAGATGGAGTATAATAAGTAATATCAGTTTTCTTTCATTCAACTTTTTTTCAATAAATATTTATTGAGAACCCACATGTGATGGACGCCGTTGAAGGCACTGAGAATCTGGTGATGAATTAAAATCTTAGCCCTTGTGGTGCTTATGTTCCATTGGAAGAGACACATAGTAAACAAACTTCTAATTTCAGGTAGTGTTAAATGTTATATAAAAAACTGAAGAAGAGTAAGAGGAATGGAAGACCTTTCTAAAGGGTGACATTAAGCAGAAACCTGCCTGAGGGATCTAGGAAAAGAGTGGCCTTGGTTTGAGACCATCAAGTGCAAAGACCCTAAGGCATGATGAAACAGAGCATATTCCAAGGGCCAAAAAAGGTCTGTGTGTTTGGAGTGAAGAGAATAGAACAATGAGGAGAGAGATGAAGGTGGTGGTAATTGGCAGGTTTTAAGCAGGAGAATGCTAGGATCGATCGATCGATCTATTTAAATATATAT
>JAQZBX010097636.1:0-11669 GCA_029593785.1 Cabassous unicinctus | reverse complement strand
GTTCCATCTTCCCAAAGTGAGAATTTCCCATAGAATATGTGCTAATTACTTATATACATGCCTCAGAGAAAGTCAGTAAGTTTTATTATAGAGGTATCATATTGTTCTCTCTCTGGAAAGATAGTTCATGATTGTACCCTGTAATTTCACTTAAAAGTGATCCTATTTTGCCTTCTAGAAAAAAATATTTTAAAGGTATGTGCACTGCACAGAATAAGAGAAAGCATGCTTGTTGTTTTGTTTTGTTTTTAGGATGCACTGGGACCCAAACCTTGGGCCTCCCATGTGGGAAGCAGGCATTCAACTACTTGAGCCACATCCACTCCCCCAATCAAGTGTGATAATACATCAGTGTAACCCAAATCCTTCCCAGTGAATCCATTCACAGAGGCAACAACTGTTATGATTTTTACCCCATATATTAGTTTTTCCTCTTTTAGAAGTTCTTACTAATGGAATCATACAATACATATTCTTTATATAAGGCTTCTTTCACTCAACTTATTTTTTGTGATTTGTCCAAGACGTTGTGTGTATTAAATTCCCCCAATATAATTGTAGAGGCATTTACTTCTCCACTTAGTCTTTCCAGTGTCTAACTCATGTGTTTTGAGGTGCCCTGATTAGGTGCATAAAAGTTTATGATTGTTCTTTATTCTTGAAAGATTACCCCTTTTACTAACATATAGTGTTCTTCCATTCTTCATTGTCTTCACTGACATCAACTAGACACTTGGTCACTCAGTTAATTGGAAACCTTGGCTACAGGAAGGGCCTATTTGCTCTATACAAAAACTGCCATCATTCTGGGTGACTTTCATGCTCATAAATTAAGACCAGTCCCATACCATACTGTACCCCTCTCCCACCAGTTTCTAGACCTCCTCTCATCTCTAGTGCATTTCAACCAACCACTCCCAAGATTATATCATCCTGATGCTTGGCACCACTTGCCCTCTGTCCTTACAGCTTGCTTAACACTCTCAAGATAGCCATTCTTTGGCCTCACCAGTACCTTCAGTTTATTGCATCATTACTTTCTTACAATCCATCATACTTCTATGTTTTTTCAACTTTCTCTTTATTCAGTTTAGATTATATAGTCTTTCCACAACACTATCAATTCCCCAAACTCTTTCTTTCTTTTGGTCTCAACTACATGGCAAAACAACAGCCCTGGATAAACCCAACTCTGTTTGCTCTCCATGCCAACATCTGCATAGCCCAGTGTTATTAAGAAGAAAGTCCACAATTGGGTAGTTAGTAACCCCAAAAATTCATTTTAATCAACCCAAAATTAATCCTGAACTCAAACCAGAAATTTTGCTATACTTGTCTGATTAATGCTCTTCTGTCTTTTCAATGACTATTTCAGATCTATGCCCCTCAGATCTCCAAATATTTACCTTTCATTCTCTCTCCTTCAGATGTCAATGCCTACTTCCCAGGGAACATAAAAGGCATCACATGGGAATTCCTTCAACTTTATATTAGCAAATAAACCAAGCAACATATATCCACACTCATCCTTTGCTCCTGCCCTCCTGACTTAATAAAGGAGGTATCTGTTCCTCTTCCTATCCAAGGCCAATCCTTTACACATTTTGTTTAGATCCCATCTCTTCATGCTTACACTATTAAGTATTCTTTTGTGAATATCCAAACAGCATTTATATATACTCAAACTTCTCCTACATTAAATAAAATTAGAGGTGTCAGAGTACTCCTTCCACTTTTCACTTTGCAAGAAGGGAAACTTTGTCAGGCCAACAGACATTTAGCTAAAAAGCCAAAGCATCTCAATCTGTTTTAATCAATCAGGTTAAATATTCAGGCCCGATGAAGAACAGAAGTTCAAGAGTTCAGGCCCTTTCAGGAAATCAAAGGTACCCAACTTCAGGCAGAGGGTGAAAGCAATGCAGGCATGACCTAAATATTGTTTGTTTGTAGTATGTATTTAAGAGGGAATGTAGGTTTTTTTTAAAATTGTCATTAAAAATAATCAAGTATGGTCTAGCCCAGAAAAGAGAGGGAACACTAATTTGGAAGACCCAGAAAGATCTGAGAAACATTTAAAGAGTAAACAGAGGAGTAAAAACCCATAAAAGAGACTAAAAAAGAGCAACTAAAAAAATAGAAAGAAGCCAAGGAGAGTAGTTTACTCTAAAAATCATGGGAAAAGAAAGGAAATAAGTGGTCAAAAGAATAAAATATTGCTCATTTGTTCAGTAAAAAAATTATTTTATTTATAAATTAATTATTTATAAGTATTTAGCTATAGGGAGGATATATATTTTGTGTAATATTTTGTAATATATGTCAATTTGGTCTATATCCTCTAGACCCTGATGCTGGCCGCTTCACCCTTGGTCCACCCTGGCCCCTCGTTGGCCACCTGGGGATGTGTGGAGTCTTGGCACTTTCTGCCTGAGCACCTGCTTCCATGTATGAGGTCCTGGGTTCCTCGGTTCAACCCCTGGTACCTCCTTTAAAAAAGAGTGAACCTGCCATGAATTCTAAGAATGGCTCAAGTAAAATCATTCCCTGCTTATGTCAATGCAGGGCTTGGATAGCAAGAATACTTAACTGTGTTCAATGAGGCTTAATGTTTTGTCAGTCTTTTAACTTCACATTGAAAATATACTGTCAACCAGAAGTAAAATTCTACTAAAATTAATTACAAGCCTACATAAGAAATGTTCCCCCAATCATAAACTACCCACAAAGAACAAAAATAAATAAATAATGTATACATTCATAAATATATATAAATAATATATAGACACTGAGGAATAGCATTTCAATATTAAATATGAGACAAGACTCTCCTATGTACATTGATTACACACAATATCAGTGCCTGATTCCTCAGAAAATTGACCACATTTTCCAAATTCAGCTCTATGTTTGTTTGG
This sequence comes from Cabassous unicinctus, assembly GCA_029593785.1. NCBI lineage: Eukaryota > Metazoa > Chordata > Mammalia > Cingulata > Chlamyphoridae > Cabassous > Cabassous unicinctus. The sequence continues at coordinate 8,754 of JAQZBX010097636.1, read as the reverse complement.
TAAGTCTCAAAGTTTTGGCAACTAATTTTCCCAAGGGAATTCACTGGCCCACTGCATTTTACTGCCCTTTTAAAAATTACCTATCTCTCCATATTTTATGAATTGTAATCTACTGTGATTGCTTCTCTAGTACTCAAAATTATCTGAAAAGAAGCCCCTTATTCAAATTTGATATAGTTTGAAAAAATAAGCCCCCCAAATCAGATAACCCTAAATAAAGGAACTAAACTTAGGAGAGTATGGAAGGTAAGCAAGAGGCCCCAACATTATCAGCACCAGCTTGGGCAAACATTTTGGTAACTTCCAGTGGAATAAGTTGAATCATAATGTCCACTGAATGCGTTGATCCCCCCAAAATAGTTCCATTTTATTTTAGGTTGGGTATCATGCCCCTTGGTGTAGGATTTTTGGAGAATTTCAAAAATAAACTAAAAGATATAAATGTGTTCAAATGTTCATGCGGCATTGTCAAGGTAGGTGGAGATTCACACAATAACTGAAGGAATATCAAATTCTGATCCTAGGAAGCTCTGCCACAATATCTAACGGAGCAGCAAGAATCCACTGAGTACAGGGGCAATGACTAGTAAAGGAGGATGATCCATTGATGGGCCTATGATATTCATGACTCTGCTTGTGAACCTTTAGTCTTGAAATAGAAACATAGCCTAGTATTACTCGGTGCCTAAGAGTTCCCTCCTGGGAGCCTCCTTGTTGCTCAAATGTGGCCTCTCTCTAAGCCAAACTCAGCATATAAATACATTACCTTCACCAAAGCATAGGACATGACTCCCAGGGGTAAGCCTCCTTGGCACCGAGGGATTACTACCAAGCACCAACTAGCAATGAAACTGGAAAGGATCTTGACCAAAAGGGGGAAAAGGTAAAGACAAATGAGTTTATATGGCTAAGAGACTTCAAAGTGAGTAAGGAGGTCATTCCAAAGGTTATGCTTATGTACATCTCAGCAGGATATCATTGACCACCAAAGTAGATACTACCCCTAAGAGCTGGGCTCCTCAGGGCACTGGAGACATCCAGACACTATAGTGAGGGAAGATAACTCAGGAATTTGGTGACTTGCCAGTGAGCTCTACTTTGGAATTTATGCTCCCCAGTGTGAAAGAGTTGGACTCAGTTGTGGATTCCCTACACATGGCTCTTCTGTCCTTCTCTTTGAACCCATAATTAGTACTAGAGTTGTTAGGTGTATATCCAAGAGACTTAAATCTTTGGGCTGTCCATGTGCCAGCTGGGCCCTGAATCTCAACAGAGTTGCAACACCTACTCTCAGTTCATTGGTCTCACCCACAACAACTAACAAGGAGGTGATGATGGACAACCATACCAAGGAACTGAGAGAGTCTGAAACTGCATGTAAGATAGTACCATCCTTCATCCCTATGGGATTGCAGCCCCCTCTCAATTAGAGATGGAGTGGACATCACTATCCCAGAATCCTCAGGATTGGGGAATGAACTATGGACTAAAGTAGACTTACTGGTATTCTACTATAGACTTATTGTGATTCTACCAATGGAAGAAATTATATCATTGATGTGGAGGCAGTGGTCACTGAAGGTTCTGAGGGCAGGGAGAGGGAAAAACAGGTGTAATATAGGGACATTTCCAGGACTTGGGAATTGTCTTGAATGACATTGCAATGACATATACAGGCCATCATTTATATTGCCATACCCTACAGAATTGGGTGGGAGAGAGTGTAAACTACAATGTAAACTTTAATGCATGCTTAGTGGCAATGTTCCAAAATGTGTTCATCAATTGTAATTAATGTACCACACTAATGAAGGATGTTAATGTGGGAAAATGTAGGAGGTGTGGGAAGTGGGGCATATGGGAATCCCCTATATTTTTTATGTAACATTTATGTAATCTAAGTATCTTTTAAATTATTGACCAGCACTCCACATGGACCAGCCCTTTGCATGGACCAGCTCTCTGCTCAGGCCAGCTCACCATGTGGGCCAGCTTGCCTTCACCAGAAGGCCATGGAAATCAAACCCTGGGCCTCCCATACGGTAGACGCGAGCCCAATAACTTGAGCCACATCTGCTTCCCTGGACTTTAATTTTGTGTACCATTTCTCTCCACTACTGGCAGTAGCCAACACTAGCTTTATAAAGTCCCTCTAATGAGACACCATGTCCCAGCAGGACAAACAGTGCTACTGCCAGTGCATGTTTTTCCCATTTGGCAGTGTTACTTAAACAACTAGACACGTGCACACACGGGGTTGAGGCCACATGAAAACCACGTCCATGTCCTTGCCTCTATTATTTTTTTTTTTAAATTTTTTTATTTGTAAAATGATATATAATACATATGCATATATGTGCATTTGTTTACATAAATGTTATTTGTTATATATATATGTACACATTTTATAAAGGTGTCTAGATTACCCAAATATTACTCAGAAACTACAGGGATTCCCATGCTCCCCACCGCCCACACCCCCAACAACCCCCCCCACAACCATTCCCCATCCACGTGGTACTACACCCGCAATGGATATACACATCCTGGGGCCTTGCCACCGAGCATAGACCACAGTTCACATCACAGGCCACACTCTCTCCCACCCAGTTCTCTATGGTATATTCTGATGGAAAATGACCTTGCCTCTTTAGATTTTAATTTTTGTCATCCCCACTTCCTGTTAATCCATTTCTTATATTGGTCTACCTTCAGAGAGGGATTAAAATAAAATAAATACTTTTCCTTTGAACATCTCTTCTCCTTCAGCACGTTTAAAGCTGTAGAAGAACTAGAGTGTTTCCTGGTCCCAAGACAGGCTTAGACCCCAGTTTTGCTTATATATGCTCCTGACCTGCCTCTCACCTGTACCACTGAAGGTAAGTGGATCCCAATTTTAACCTCTAACAGGAAGTAAACCCTCTCCCTGTTTTTGGAGCAGTTTGTATGTACCTCACTTATAGCAGTCATTTTGATATATGCCGTTACTACTGTAAACTTCTTAAGGACAGGGATTGTGTCTTGTTGATTTAATGTTTCCACCTCAACCCCAGCACCTAGCCTGTGTCTTGCACAAATAAGGTGCTTAATGTATATTGAATTAAATCAACTAAAAGATTACTACTAGCACTAGCATGTTTCAGGCCTTGCTTGTGTAAGCTGGTTGTTTCCTTTGTTTCTTCTGCAAATATTTCCACTATGACTATCTCCCACTCTCCCCACTAAATCATTTAAAGAAGTTTTATCTTCTTTCCTTCAGATACTCTGCTATGACCACTTAGCTCTAGCAAATGTGATTACCTCTAGTGAAATGATTATCTCAAACCCTCTGCCCCTGGGTATACTTTGCCAAACTGAAATGTGAATTCTCTGAATAAACTGGTCATGTCTGGAAAAAATAAAAGAGTAAGGTGGTCTTTTTCTTTGAAGGAGCCAATCTGAGCAGCTGTACTTGCTCCAGCCTGTGAAACACAGCTCAGTGCTTGCATACCACTGGGATGCCAAAAAGGCTCAACTGGGTCCCACAATAGCCAACTGGTAAGAGGCAGACTCTGGTGCTACAGCTGTAGATTTACCTTTGAGGGGACCCACATGAGTGATCTCTCTTCATTCCTCTATTGATCTTTTAGAAAACTCAAAAGCAGGTATGTATGAAAACCTTTATGAAAATGCTGTTGCAATTTTTATTGAGATTGCATTAAATTTGTAAATCAATTTGGGTAGGAAAGACATTCTAATGATGTTTAGTCTTCCAATCCATGAACATGGAATATTCTTCCATTTATTTACTTCTTCTTTGATTTCCTTTAACAATGTTGTATAGATTTCTGTATACAAGTCTTTACATCTTTAGTTAAATTTATTTCTAGATATTTCTTTTAGTTGCTCTTGTAAATGGAATTTTTTTCTTGATTTCCCTCTCAGATTGCTCATTAAGAGTGTACAGAAGTGCTACTGATTTTTGCCTTTTGATCTTATATCCTACCACATTACTGAAGTCATTTATCAGCTCTAGAAACTTTGTTGTAGTTTGGTATTGTTTATGAATTCCAAAAATAGATACTGGATTGTATTTATAAATGGGTCTGTTCATCTGCATGTATTAGATTGTATTAGACTCAGAGGTTTCACTTTTACTTTATTAAATCAAGATTAGGGCTTTTATTTGACCACATCATTAGGGTGACTTGGCTTGAGTCCCACGCCCCTTCCCTTTGTGGGCTATATAAATGGAAATATGTCAATCAAAGACAGGGAAGTAAATACCCATGGCAATAGACTTTGGTGAGGGAAGTAACCTTTTCTAATAGACCAGGCTTCTTTGAACAAGTACACAAAGTAAAGGGCCACTACTCAGAGACCATCTTTAACTTATTTGGTTAACAATGTGAGAATCTCAAGAAAAGCCATGGGGATTATTCACAGATTTATGGGGCAGAGCATAAATCTCTCATATTTTTCCACATATTGCTTTTTTTTACACCAATTGGTGTTAAACCATAAGTAATAGAAAAATCAGATTGTGGAGTTTACACTCAGGCAAAGAGCCCAGCAGGTCTACGTGTGTCCTCCTCATACTTGCAGCTGTTATGTCTTCCTAAGACCATCAAGAGTGACAAATATGCCACTGGCCCAGAGGCTTTGATGTTGCTGAAAAACCATTGCTAATCCAGTTGTAAGGTCTCATTCATCTAAAATGATCTCCCCTCATGTCTCTCTTTCCCATCCCAAAGAAGCTAATTATGATATTTCACATAGCTCATCACAAAGGTTATAAATGAAGTCATGGCATAAATGCTCAGGGACTATGTCTCATATTTAACATTGCTCTCAAGAAACATACACAAATTCCTTTCCCCTCCAATAATTCCTCTCATATTTCAGACATGAATATGCCAAGAAATTAAGGCACTGGATGCTCCTCACCCCACATCATAAGTCACCTGGGTGCCAGCAGAGATGGCTTCTGTGGACTCCTGGATGGAGCAAGGCAGCCAGGAATCTTCCAGAGAATGTTTTTATGTTTCTTTATCTTTTTGGTGGGACCAATTCAAATCCCTCAGTCAATGAACTGAAACAAACCTCTTCATAGAAGCTCTTCTCTACATGGCAAAGAAAATTGTACTTTTGTCTTGATTCCCAGTGTATCATGGAACAAAATTTTGAACAATGAAATTGAAATATCAGGGCAGTGTATTTCTGAAAGCTTATGCACAGTTTTGTTATGTACATCTTCATTTCCAGGTGTTATTAGTCAGCCAAAGGGGTGCTGATGCAAAATACCAGAAATCGGTTGGTTTTTATAAAGAGTATTTATTTGGGGTAGAAGCTTACAGTTACCAGGCCATAAAGTGCAAGTTACCTCCCTCACCAAAGTCTATTGCCACATGTTGGGGCAAGATAGCTACCAATGTCTGCAAGGGTCCAGGCTTCCTGGCTTCCTCTCTCTCCAAGTCTTGCCTTTCTCTGGGCTCAGCTGTTCTGCTAGCTCCACAATGCCAGCTGTAGACTATCAGGTAAATGGCTAGTCTCTTTTCCCAGGGCGTCTGCCATGTCTAATTGAGCCTTCTCTCTGCTCTTCTGTGTGCTTACTTCCTGGGCTCTGGCATTAAAACTCCCAACTCTGTCCTTTGCCATGTCTTTTCTTTGTGAGTCCCCACCCACAAAGGGGCAGGGATTCAATACCCTACTGACATGGCCCAATCAAAGCCCTAATCATTATTTAATCAAGTAAAAGTGAAACCTTGGACAGGCCAGTTTACAAACATTATACAATATCTATTTTTGGAATTCATAATCAATATCAAACTGCCACACTACATAGTGGACTGTTCAAGAATATGTTGCAGGGGGGCAAATGTGGCTCAAGTGGTTGGGCATCCATCTATCATATGGAGGGGCCTGGATTCACTCCCCAGGACTTCCTGGTAAAATTTAAAAAATAGAAGGTATGCAGGTGAGTCACCAGCCCATGTGCATGCACACAGTGAGCAAGGCTCACGTGACAAGCCACTGGCCCGCGTGCACGCACAGTGAGCCAGGCCCTGCTGAACCATGCAGCAAGATGATGACACAACAAGGGAGAGACACAGGAGAGAGCCAAGATGTGATGCACTGGAAACCAGGAACTGAGGTGGTGCAGGTGGCAGAGTGCCTCTCTCCCTCATCGGAGGTCCCTAGGTTTGAATCCCAGTGAAGACTGGAGAAGGATGAGAAGAGAAGGCAGGAAATAGACACAGAGGATCACCCAGTGAATGGACACAGACAGCAAGCAGGGGGGATAAATAAAGTAAATAAATAAATCTTTTTTTTAAAAAAAGAATATGTTGCAGAATTTTCTCTAAATTCTTGGCTAAGCTACAAGAAATGAATTTTGAGAGCAAGCCAGGTTTAGTTAGGCCAGTAATTTATTAAGGAATGATGAGAAGAGAAATGGGAGAAAATAACAGATCATGGTCCCAAATAGAGAGGAAGGGGATGAAGAGTGATAAAGAGGACTGATTTACAGACTACAATTCCACATTATAGATGATAAATGCCCAGGTTTTACTTGCATGTTGTTCCAGGCAGGGCAGAAGAAGGCAAGAACAGAGCAAAAAGTGAGAGCAGGGTGGTTTGGTTTCCCATTTGCTTTTTAAACCATTACTTATACCGCCCCTTTGCTAATGACAGGGGAGGAGTCCCAGCTGTTTGCTGTTTTGATTAATTTCCCCACCCATCAATCCCCCAGGAGGGCCCAGTGATAAGGCCCCTGGGGAATATCCAGGGCTTCTCCTGGCTTCCAGAGGAAATCTCGTTCTGAATGGGACTTTCTTGCAAGAGTCTTCCAGCAGCCATCTTGGGGGAACCGAAGGACAAGTGTTTAATGTGGCAGTTTTTCTGCCAGGTTCCAGATCCATCTGTTGGTTCCCTATTTTACTAGCCTGCCTCAGATTCTCACCAATGCAGCCTTAAAGCCAAGGGCACAGAAACCATATTGAAGCACTAACTCAAATGGAGCCAATTGAGAGTGTTTCAGGAACAGTGCAGATCAGCATACATTATGGATAAATTGGGTTTCATGGTAAAATGACTATGTGAACAAAGAAGAAAGAAGAGGGAAAAGGTTTTGACCTAAATTTTCCATATTCATTGTTACATAACAGAACACAGCCAGTGTTCAGTTATCATAGCAGTGTTTGTAGACCCAGTTCAGGTCATCCTTGACATTACTCAATTATTCTATGTTAATGAGATTTCCCTAATTCTACAGAAAGCTGAAACATCTTTGATTCCATAGGGAATATTTTTTTTATAATTTTTTTTTAATTTTTAAAGAAGCTTTAGATTATATAAATGATACATAAAAAATATAAGGGATTCCCATATGCCCCACTCCCTTCCCCTCCATACTTTCCCTCATTAACAATATCCTACATTAGTGTGATACATTTATTACAATTGATGAACCCATGTTGAAGCATTGCTACTAGCCATGGACTGAAGTTTACATTATAGTTTACACTCTGTCCCATACAATTTTGTAAGTCATGACAAAATATACAATGGCCTGTATCCATCACTGCAATGTCATGATGTCCTGAAAATACCCCCATGTTACACCTATTCTTCCCTCTCCCATCCCTCAGAACTTCTGGTGGCCACCGCCTTTACATCAATGATAAGAGCTCTTCCATTGCTAGAATAATAAGTATATAGTAGAATACTAAGTCTACTTTAGTCCATTGTTCATTCCCCAGTCTAGAGGATTTTGGGATGGTGATGCCCACTCTGCTTCTGAGAGGGGGCTTAGATCCCATGGGGAAGATGGATGGAGCTATCTCGCTTGCAGTTGCAGACATTTTGTTCCTTGCATGGGCATTGTTATCTCCTTGTCGTCTTGGGTGAGTCCAATGAACTGGAGAGTTGGTGTTGCAGCTCTGCCGAAATTCAGGGCTCAACTGGCACATGGAAGTATCAAAGATTTAAGTCTCTGGGACATATAATTATCAAGTATAGTGCTAATTATAGGTTCAAATAAAGGGGTCAGAAGAACCATGTGTAGAGAACATATAAATGAGTCTAATTCTGTTATACTGGGGGGCATAAATTCCAAAGTAAGGCCCACTGACAGGGTGCCAAATTCCTGAGCTGCCTGCCCTGCTTATAGTTTCTGGATGTCTCTAGAGCCCTCAGGAGGCCTGCTATTTGAGGCACTGTTTACCATGGCAGTCAATGAGATCCTGCTGAGACTTGTATAAACGTAACCTCTGGAATGACCTCCTGACTCAATTTGAAGTCTCTTAGCCATAAAAACTCATTTGTATTTACCATTTCCCCCTTTTGGTCAAGGTCTTTTTCCACACATACTGCTAGTTGGCACTTGATAATAATCCCTCAGTGCCATGGAGGCCCTTCCCCAGGAGCCATATCCCATGCTGGGGGGCAGGTACTGTGTTTATATGAGTTTGGCTTAGAGAGAGGCCACATCTGAGCAACAAGGAGGCCTTCAGGAGGTAACTCTTAGGCAGTATATAATACTAGGCTAAATTTCAATTTCACAAGAAAAGGTTCATAAGTACAATCATCAATATCAAGGGCCTGCATTTTCCATCAGAATATACCATGCAGAACTGGGTGGGAGAGAGCGTGGTCTGTGATGTGAACTGTGGTCTATGCTCGGTGGCAAGGCCCCAGGATGTGTATATCCATTGCGGGTGTAGTACCACGCGGATGGGGAATGGTTGTGTGGGGTGCTGTTGGGGGTGTGGGCGG
>JAQZBX010097635.1:0-11668 GCA_029593785.1 Cabassous unicinctus | reverse complement strand
GGGGGGGTGGGGCAAAAGTGAAATCCCCATTATAAGTGGCTTGGGTGAGATTAAGGATCTCTAAGACAGAGGAGAGTCTGAATGAGACAGGCATCTCTGAATCAGTCAGAAATCTCCAAGGAAACAGGAAACCACGCTTGGAGCCAGAAGTCTCTGGAGCCAAGGGGTTTCTTTCCACGAGGATACAAGCCTACCACCCACCGTGGCCCTCGGGGACAGCAGTGAGGATCGCTGACCTAGCACTAGGATTTTTCAGTGGGTTGTCCTGGACAACATAAAAAGGAGAGAGAGAGAGCAGGATCCTCTGGTGGACAAATCCTAAATTTTTTTGCCTACTCAGAAAGGTCTATCCACATAGCTCATCCCCAGACCTCCCGGTCACCAATTTTCCAATCATGTCCCTTCCAAGTCCCTGACCATACAGATAAACCATTGGCAATAGCCCATGAATCAGTGTACAAATGCACCTCTGGCCATTTCTTCTTCCAAGCAAAATGAACAACTAGATGCACTGCTCAAAGCTCTGCCCACTGGGAGGATTTGCCCCCATGGCTGTCCTTCAAGGATATCCCAGAAAAGGGCTGCAGTGCCGTAGCTGTCCACTTTTGGGTGTAACCTGCATATCGTTCAGAAACATCTGTAAACTAGGCCTGAATTTTCTCAACCTCAGTCAACTGATTTTAAGAGACTCCCCGAGAGGTCAGAGCTGTGGGCTGTGAAAAAGAAGGTAACATGGCAGGGGTGGTGACCATGGGCATTTGGGCTACTTCCTCATGTAACTTACTTGTGCCTTAAGGACCTGCTCGAGCCCTATCTCGTATATAGCACTTCCACTTTATTATGGAGTGCCACTGTGCATGCCCAACTTTATGGTTTGGTGGATAGGCAACTCAGGTCTCATGGTAACTTGATGGCCCATGGTTAAGCATTCAGTCTCTACTAAGGCCCAGTAGAAAGCCAAAAGCTGCTTCTCAAAAGGGGAGTAGTTATCTGTAGAGGATAGCAAAGCTTTGCTCCAAAATCCTAAGGGTCTGCATTGTGATTCCCCTATAGGGACCTACCAAAGTCTCCAGACAGCATCTCTATTTGCCACTGAAACTTCCAGCACCATTGGATCTGCTGGATCATATGGTCCAAGTGGTAGTACAGCTTGCAAAGCAGTCTGGACCTGTCACAGGGCTTCCTATTTTTCCAGTCCCCAATCAAAACTAGGAGCATTTCTGGTCACTCAGTAAATGGGCCAGAGTAAGACACCCAAATAAGGATTGTGTTTTCTCCAAAATCCAAAGAAGCCAACTAAGCGTTGTGCCTCTTTTTTGGTCATAGGAGGGGCCAGGTGCAACAGCTTATCATTTACTTTAGAAGGGATATCTCAACAGCCCCACACCACTGGACACCTAGAAATTTCAGTGAGGTGGAAGCACCCTGTATTTTTGTTGGATTTATCTCCCATCCTCTCTCATGCAAATGCCTTACCAATAAATATAGAGTCTTTGCTACATCTTGCTAAGAAGGTCTTATCAACGTATAATGGACCAGTGTGATGTCTCGTGGGAGGGAGAGATGTCCAAGGTCCCTGCGGACAATATTATGACATAAGGCTGGAGAGTTGATATACCCCTGAGGCATGGCTGTGAAGGTATACTGCTGGCCCTGCCAGCTAAAAGCAAACTGTTTCTTGTGGTCCCTACTTATGGCAACTGAGAAAAAAGCATTTGCCACATCAACAGCTGCTATCCAGGTACCAGGGAAGTGTAATTTGCTCAAGCAATGATACCACATCTGGGACAGGAGCTGCAATTGGAGTCACAACCTGGTTAAGTTTACAATAATCTACTGTAATCCCCCAAGATTCATCTGTTTTCTGCACAGGCCAAATAGGAGAGCTGAATGGGGATGTGGTGGGAATCACCACCCCTGCATCCTTCAGATCCTTGATGGTGGCATTAATCTCTGCAATCCCTACAAGAATCCGGTATTGCCTTTGATTTACTATTTTGCTATGCAAGGGCAGATCTAGAGGCTTCCACTTGGACTTTCCAACCATAATACTCCTAACTCCACAAGTCAGGGATCCAATGTGGGGATTCTGCCGGTTACTGAGTATGTCTATTCCAATTATGCATTCTGGAACTGAGGAAATAACCACAGAATGGGTCCGGGGCACAATGGACCTACTGTGAGATGGACCAGAGCTAAAACTCCATCAATAACCTGACCTCCATAAGCCCCTACACTGACTGGTGGACCACTGTGATGTTTTGGGTCTCTTGAACTTAATGTCACTTCTGAGCCAGTGTCTAATAATCCCTGAAATGTCTGATCATTTCTTTTTCCCCAATGCACAGTTACTCTGGCAAAAGGCCATAGGCTTCCTGAGGAAAGGAGGGAGGAAGATTAACAGTATAAATTTTTGGCAGTTTAACCAAGGAAGGACCTGGCCTTCTCCTCATTAAAGGGACTCTGGGTCTGTAAACTGTCTCAAGTCTGGGAATTGGTTAAGGGGCTGTGATTCTCTGCATCTGTAATTTGAGTTAGGATTTTGTTCACTCAACCTAGAACTCTTCTGCTTATACAAATCAAGAATAAATTTAGTAGACTGCCCATGAATTTCACTTCTATGTACCCCATGATCTATAAGCCAATGTCATAACTCCATGTGACTCAGACTATTCTGTGTGCTGTTTTGAATCTGTCTTTCATTGTGGTAGCCACACCCACCTTGCATTTGGCGATTAACTGCAGATACTTGACTTTTACTGGACTGAGATCCAATCATCCCCATATTGTTTAAGGATTCCAATTCCATTACTGCCCTCCACACAATAATATCTGGACTGCAGAGAAAAGCAACCACAGAGATCTTCGGAGAATATGGCATTGGTCTTACAAATTTACTCCTCACAGTCCTGGTTAAAGGTGTGTGCTCTGGTCATTCCTGGGATGATTGGGCTGTTCTCAAATGGTAAATCCATTCTAACATTCCAATATCCTCGTCTAATGTATACCAGGGCAAATCGGGCATCTCAACATCAGACATGCTAAGCCATCATTTGGTCCATGCTTCAAACAACCACCCAAACAAACTGTTAGAGCCCTTTCTAACCCCTTGGGCTACAGCGTTGAATCCAGAATTCCTGCTTAGTGGGCCCATATCAATAGTTCAGCCTGATCCAACTTTTTATTCCTTCCACCATTATCCCATACCCTTAGTATCCATTCCCACACATATTCCTCTGATTTCTGTCTATATAAGTTGGAAAACTCATGCAGTTCTTTCAGAGAATAGCATACTTCCTCATGGGTCACACTTTGTATTTCACCTTTGGGGGCTTGTTGTGATTTTAGTTTAGTAATGGGTCTCTAAGAAAAGAGGGGTGTAGGGTGTGGGTAAGAAGAAGGATTAGAGATGTCTTGCAGGCTACTGACCTCAGGGCATTCCTTTGCATTTTCTTCTGGTGAAACAGGCTTAATCTCTTCAGTCAGGGGTTGGAAGACAGATTTCTCAGGGCAGACTGGCAGTTTTGCAGTACATGCTGAAGTTTGGCTGGTACCTGCCTTGTGGCTGGAAGGAAGTCCAGACTCTCTGGGGCAGGCCAGAGGCTGGGCAATACAGGCTTCCATTAGGCTGGTACCCACCTCAGGTCTGGAAGGAATTCCAGACTCCCTGGGGCAGGTTGGATTCTGGATGATAGAAGTTTGACAAGGTGTGGTCTCCACAGGGCAGGCCATTGCAGGTTTATCTGGTAAAGTCTCAGCAGAATTTAGGGTTCCAATGTTCCCACCAATATTCTCATCATCCCATATGTCTCTGTCCCAATCCTCGGGGTTCCACGTCTTTCCAATCAATGCCCTCACTTTAATTGCAGAAACCCTGCAAGGTTGAGATTTTACATTCCTCTGTAATTCTGCTACTAGTACAATGAAAGTCTGGGTTTGATTCTCAGATATCTCAAGTCTGTGGCTACAGGAGACAATACTTTCTTTAAAGGCACATGTAGAAACTTTCATATCATTTATGCAGCATTTAAGTTTCAAGTTTTAATACTTTAGTTCATCTCTTTCTTTTGTAACTGCATCCAGAGTATCTAGGAGGAAACAGTCAACATCACTATACTTTTTGACTCCACAAAATTCTGTTAAGGTGTTGATACACTCTCACCCAGATCCTTGCTTCTTATAAGCATGGAAGTAGGGAATCCAGTGATGCTATTTCGTGCATCCTTATTGCCAGCTCACGCCATGGACTGTTAGCAAAATCTTCATTATTGGAAAGGCAGTCATTAGTACATTAATTTTACTCCTGAGTCCAATTAGAGTAGTGAGCCAATTACAAAACTCCCAGAACCACCTCAGACATCCCATGTTTAAGACTATGTTCCTCAAGAACCACTCCGTACCCAGCTGTATTCCTCAGGGTTCTCTCAGGAAACAGAATCAATAGGAGATATCTGTCAATAATATGCGATTTTAAAGAGTCTCTCATGTGACTGTGGGAATGCACAAGTCCAGGTTCCACAGGCAGGCTGCAAACCAGGGGCTCTGATGAAAGTCTGATGAAAGGTCCTTGAGGAGTTTATGGGAGAAGTTGGCTGTCCAAAGATGAGCTGGGAAATTCTCTCTGAATGTTGAAATCACTTCCCCTTTTAAGGCATTCAACTGATTGGATAAAAGCGTCACCCATTGATGATGCAGTCTCCCTGATTGATGCAGATGTAATCAGTCATCCACTCAGTAAACTCACTGGTGATTGAAGTCCCTAAATGCTCTTGTATTACAATTAGCCCAGAGCTTGCTGGAACAAACACCTGGACACAATTACCTGGCCGAGATGACACATTAGCCTAATCCTCACACACTTTATTGGGTATAATGTTCTGTATATGTCTATTAGGTCCAGATTTTCTAACATATTATTCAAGGTCTTTGTTTCTTTATTGATTCTCTGTCAGGATGTCTTGTCTAATAATGATAGTGATGTAGTAAAATTCCCCACTATAATTGTAGAAGCATCTATATCTCCACTTAGTTTTTTCAAAGTTTGTCTCATGTATTTTGAGGTGCTCTGGTTAGGTGCATAAGTGTTTATGATTTTTCTTTCTTCTTGATAGATTACCCACTTAATTAATATATAGTGGCCTTCTTTGTCTCTTACAATAGTTTTCCATTTAAAGGCTATTTTGTCTGACATTAGTATAGCTACTCCCTCTCTTTTTTAGTTATCATTTGTATGTAATATTGTTTTTGAACCATTCACTTTCAGTCTCCTTGTGTCCTTTGGTCTAAGCTGTGTTTCTTGCAGGCAGTATATAGATGGGTCATATTTCCTTTCCCATTCTGTCAATCTGTGTCTCTTGATTGGAGAGTTTAAACAATTAATATTCAATGTTATTACTGTTGAGGAATTACTTACTTTAGCTATACTCTCTTTAGGTTTATATACACCATATGTTGTTTTTATTTCTGTTTTAAAATTTTTTAGTTATTCTTACACTCTCCTCCAAATCTCTCTCTCCTATTTTTTCCTTTGAATCTGCAGAACTCTCTTTAGTATTTCTTGAATGACAGGTTTCTCTTAATGACCATTTATCTGTGAATATTTTGAATTCTCCTTCATTTTTCAGTGCCATCTTGCTCAATACATAATTCTTGGTTGGAGGTTTTTTTTTTTCTTTTAGCATCTTAAATATGTAATACCTCTGTCTTCTGGCTTCTATGGTTTCAGGTGAGAAATCAGCACTTAATCTGATCAAGCTTCCAGTTTATGTGATGGATCTCTTTTCTCTTGCTTCTTACAGTATTCTCTCTTTGTCCTGAGCATTTGACAATTTGAAAAGTATATATCTTGTGGTAGGCCTCTTAGGATTTATATTGTTTGTGGTGTGCTGTGCTTCCTGGACATGTACAAACATGTTCTTCAATAAAGTTGGGAAATTTTCAGCCATTATTTGCTGCATCACTCCTTCTGTCTGCTTTCCCTTCTATTCTCCTTCTATGTTGCCTATAATGCATATGTTTATGTGGTTCCTGTTATCATTCAAGCCCATAAGTCCCTGCTGAATTTTTTTTAACTTTTAATCTATCTGTTCCATTATCTGTTTGATTTCAGATGTACTGTCTTCCATATCACTTATTCTTTCCTCTGCCTGTTCAAATCTGCTGTTTTGTGCTTCCAGTGTATTTTTGATTTCTTGCATTGTGCCATTTATAACAATCATATCCAATATCTTTCTGTGCACATCTCCAATTTCTTCAGTATATTCTCCCCATGTCTTCTTAATATCCTTAATCTCTTCACTTCATTAAATTGATTCTTGATATTTGTTTGGGCATTTCTGATTCATTGTTCCATGTTCTGCATTTCCTCCTGTTTTTGTTTGTTCATTAGACTGGGCCATGTCTACCTGTTTCTTAGTATGGTCTGTAATTTCTTGCTGTCATCTAGTCATCTGTTTATGTTGATGGGCTGATTTGATTGGTTAGCTTCACTTTCTACTTTAGGGTTTTATTTTGTTGTTTTTGTGTGTGTGGTAAAGTTTCACTTTGATAGGTCATTCCTCTTTTTCTATTTCCATGTTGTTTTCTATGTTCCCTTTATTAAAAAAAAGAATTATGGATAGAGAAAAGAATAGAGATAAGAAGAGAAAAAGAATAAGAGTTTTAATAATAAAAAAAGGTAGAAGAGGATGCATACAAGACCTAGGAAAATAAATAATTAACCTGTGTGAAAAATCAAAAGAAGTAAAGAGGAATAAGAATAAAAAGTGGAATAGGAAAAACTGAAATGAGAAACAAAATAGAGAAACATATATAAAATGAATTGAAAGGCTGAATGATGAGAAGAGAGGAAAAGAAAACAGAAAAAAGAAAAGAAAAACAATGCAAAAAAAGTAAAAAAAAAAAGATAGGAAAAAGAAAAAATAGAGAGAAATAAAAATATTAAAAAATTGAAGACCCAAGAAAAAGAGATGGAATGAAAGAAAAACAACAGAAAAGAGAAGGAAGGAAAGAAAAGAATTAATGTAGGTAGAAAAAGGAGGTAAAAGAAAAAAATAGTGGCAAAACAGCAAAAGAGGAAACGAGAAACAAAACAGAAGCACCTTAAAGAAAAAAAAACTGATAAAACAACTCTCCTTCTTTAAAAATTAACAGATTCATGGAAACCAAAATAAAATGAATATCTCTATGTTCCCTGTCACAAGATATCTGGTGAATGCCTGGTAACCCAGACTGGGGAATTGAACCAGGGACCTTGTATATGGAAAGCTGGAATTCCTCTACTGAGCAGAATTGTCTCCTCAAGTTGATTGGGCTTGAGAAATCTATCTTCCCTCTTTTCCCCAGGTATTTCAGACTACAATTTGCTAGAGTCCTGCTGATTAGGTGCCTGTCCCTCGCCTCTCTCATCAGGTTCCTTTCTCTCCCTTGGCAGCTGGGCATGACAGCCTGCCTCAGCAGATCCCCCTCCCCTCCCTCTATTGGGTTGGGGTCCCTTCCGAGATTCAAAGGTGGTTCAGTTAGCCAACCTCACCCCAAAAAAGAAAAAAGAAAAAAAAAATTCTTCACCCTCGGTCAGCTATTTCAGACCCCTCCTCTTCCTCACAGAGAATGCCCTCTCCAAATCTGTGGCCTTGAGGGTGGTGTATATGTGCCATTTCCAACCTCAGGGTTGAGCAACTCACAGTTTCCTTTGGCTTCTTTACCATTGCAGTACCCTCCTAGAGGACTCAGAGCACCTTCCCGTTCTATATATCTCCAAATCAGCTCCTTTAAATAGGTCTCTGTCTTCCCTCCACTTTTTTTCTGAGAGGGTCAGACTCTACCTTCCTACCTCAACACCATTTTCCTGGAAGTCCCCTCTAGTAGCATTTAGGTTAATTTTTCCACCAAAAACACAGATCACTTCATCTCTATGTCTTCTTCTAATTTTCAAACAACTAGAGAGGAACCTTAAGCAAATAATTAAATTAAAGTTCTTTTATAGAGACTTTGATAAAAAGGTGGTGGACCAGATTGGACCCATGGTCTCTAGGTTGTGAATAGTGTTGCTATGAACATTCATGTGAACATTTGCGTTTGAACACCTGTTTTCAAATATTTGATATTTATACCTAGAAGTAGAAATGATGGGTCATATGGAAATTACATGTTTAACTTTTTGAGGAACCAGAATAC
This sequence comes from Cabassous unicinctus, assembly GCA_029593785.1. Lineage (NCBI taxonomy): Eukaryota > Metazoa > Chordata > Mammalia > Cingulata > Chlamyphoridae > Cabassous > Cabassous unicinctus. Next base: position 3,493 of record JAQZBX010097635.1, on the reverse strand, counting down.
TTTTTTCTATGGCATCTGCACCATTTTGCCTTCCTACCAGCTATGCACGAGGGCCATATATTTATTAAAGTATAAAATGATGCAATGAAATGAACAAGTACAAATTCAGAAAATACAAGAAGCACAAGGTGAAAAACATTTACAGAGTTGGGACCTTAAGGGATACTGAAACCAAGCTCTGGAGTAGGCTCCTCCCATGTGCTTCTTAGCCACAGATTTGCCAGAGAGGTGTGCCTCATTTATTCATGGCCATGACAATTTAGAGCTTATAGAAAGCATAATCTGAATATTAAATTCAGCATGCATTGATTTTCCCATTTATATCTATGACAACTTTAACTCTAGTAAAAGTTCTTGGGGGAGTGGATGTAACTCAAGTTGTTGAGTGCCTGCTGCCCACATGGAAGGTCCTTGGTTCAGTCCCTGGCCCTGGTACCTAAAAAAAAAAAAAGGTCTCTTAATATTTCTTTCCTATTTTTACTATTTTTGAAAGTGAAACAAAAGGAATGAATGAATGGTCTTTAATTCTTGGGGCCAATCACTCCCAGTTCTCTCTGTCCATAAAATTTGTTTCTTCCTATTTGATGTAAGGGAAATTTGAAATGCAACATCCTATGTTGGAATGGTTTAATGTTGCCTGCATTGGTGAAGGGACAAGAAATGAATCCAAGAGTGAGGATTCTGCCCAATTTGCACAACTTTCCATAGTATGTTCATCTGGCTATTGTCTATCCATGCTTTGAATCATGCCTTAGAAGTGTTCTTCTCAGAAAAGTTTAACCTCTTTTCTCCCAATATAGCCAACTACATTGGTTCTCTCTGTAATGTGCAAACACAGGTCTCTCTATTTCTCAATCATAATGCAGAGCTCAACAAATGGGCATATACCCTTTGTTGTAAACTCTTTATTATTCACCTCAATCACGAGTTTGGATTATCAAGTCACCTTTATAACCATTAATATAATATTTTAAATATATTAGTGTTGTGATACATGGCATGTGATATTATGAAACAAACTTTGAGTACTATGTGTGAACCTGTCTTATAGTAGAACCTGTTTCTTCAAAACAGAAACCTAAAAAAAGTGATGAGTTATTACTGAACCCATGGGACCTTTTGATGTGTAGACACCCCTAAAGACCATGCCTTTGAGTCCATCCTTCATTCTCCTCACCATATGTCCTCTTTATAAGGATGACTTTTTCTATATTAAGGTAAAACATTCATTCATATGGAATGAAATCATGATAAAAACAGAGTTGTGAGTTGATGAGAGTTTTTTGTGTGTGTGTGCCAATGAATAGTGGCATAAAATATTTGTGCCTTAAGAAATTATAACCAACTATGTTCTTTGGAGAAGGAAATGCCTAGAGATGGCCAGAGAAATTATTATGGAGAAACCGAATACGGAGACCAAAACCAAAGAGAGTTGACCTCCTCCTAGGAGGAAGAAGTCCAATGGAATAAGACATATATATGGATCTCCAAAACATTCTGCCATTTGTCAAATTTGGCACACATTTGCATTCTGTTTTTCTCTCCCAGTTCCATAAAACTGATGGGGTGGTGTTGAGACACCAAAGAATATTTCATTAATGTGGCTCATGGGAAATCATGCCCTAAATTGACAAAACTGTAAATGCTTCTTCTACACCATCTCAAGTCTGCATTAATATTCTCAGGGAATAGAAAACAAAATTGTGTCTCCTCGAGGACTCATGACCACCTCCATCTCCTTGACCATCCTGGGAGAAGAGCTTCCAAATTCATTCATTACCCAAGGAAGAAACTGGATCACTGAAATTGAGATGCGTTCTTCATAATAAATGGGCGAGTCACTGAAACTTCTCAAGTTCTGGGGAATGCAATACAGTTTGAGGGATCTCTTTTATTGATGGCAACTTTAGGAGCATCAACATGGAAAGAAAGCTAAGGAAAGTTAATGATACAAACTTCTACCAAGTGGAAATCAATGACTCTGGAGGGAGAGTCTGGGTACACTAAACTACATGCATTCTCCCAACTTTCTCATCTGGTGTTGGCTCTCAGTCATGGCAATATATGTTGAATATGATTACAACATTTGCCCTTTCAGTTATTCAAGAAACATTTATTTAACAATTAATAAATTGCGTTAATAAACTATGTTCTGTGGCTGAACAGATGATAAGACATTGTTCTTTCTCTCAAGGAACTCACAGTTTAACAGGGAAGGAGACATGGGCATAAATAACTGCACTATCTTTAGATGGTACTGAAATCCTGGTGAAGTGGTTCATAAAGTTGATGACTCTTCCTGGAAAGTTGGTGAAGTCTCCCCAGGTACTCGTATCATTGTAATGAATCTTAAAAGAGGATTTGGAGTCCTTTTGCATGGAGATTGGGCAAGAGGAAGCAGAGGAGTTTATTTGGAAATCAATTAAACATAAGTCATGTTTAGGAAATCACAAAAATTTTTAATATATGACCAACAATGTTGGTGAGGGGATGAAAAGTGATACATCAGTGTAGCCAGGGAGCCAGCAGCAAGATAATAGAGAACTTTACATTTAGGCTACAGGATTGATATTAATTATGAAGGTAGTGGAGATTCAGTGAGGGTTTTATGGCAGGTGATGTCTATGATCAGGCTAGTATAATGGAAAGGACATTCTGGGACAATGTTGTTAATGGCATTGAGAGATGAAGAAGTGTAGAAGTTGCAAAGTAGAAGTGGCTACTAGTATAAGAATGTTCTTCTTTTATAAAGTGTTAAGAATGTGGTGATAAAAGGAAAGTTACAAGTAATGTAACTTTTAGACAATAGTTAATAGTAACATTGCAATATTTTTACATCAGTGGCAAAAAGATAATATATCAATTCTAAGTGACATAAATAGGAGAGTATAAGGGACTATGGGATTTTTCCTTTTGGAGTAAGGAAAACATTCTAAAATTGACTGAGATGATAACATCACAAGTCTGTGATGAAACTGAGAGCCAGCGAATGTATACAGTTGATGGACTGTGCAAAGCATAGGACTGTATAACACAGGGAATCCAGTGATAGATGATGGACTGTGATTAACAGAATAAATATGAGAACATTCTTTCATGAACTATAACAAATATCTAATACCAGTACAGGGTGTTAATAATTGGGTGGGTTGGGAGAAAAATACACCAAATTTAAGATGCAGGCTATAGTTAGTAGTAATGTTTGACAATGCTCTGTTCTTTCATAGTTTGCAATAATTGTTTCACAACAATGCAAAATATTGGTTGTGGGGTGAAGTATGGGAGACTTGTATGATAATAAGCATGTCTCTTTTATAAGCGCACAATTTTATTATACATTTACTGTTTTTTCACATATGAAAGATAAATTTCAATTTTAAAAAGTTAAAAAAGAATTGGGAATAGAGAGGTCAGGAATAATCTGTGAGGGATTAAAACATAATTTATCTAAGAATTAGCTGATTAAAATTAGACACATTGCTGGACATTTTAT
>JAQZBX010097634.1:0-11667 GCA_029593785.1 Cabassous unicinctus | reverse complement strand
GATATATAAAGAGATGTTACAACTCAACAATAAAAAGACAAAAGACCCAATTAAAAAAGTGGGCGAAAGACTTGAATAGACATTTCTCTAAAGAAGAAATACAAATGGCAAAAAAAAAAAACACATGAAAAAGAATGTTCTCTTATTTATTTGATGATGTTTGTACAATAAAGGAAAGATAAATGTGTGGATCCTCCTTGTATTTGTCTATTTCAGTTTAACGTACTGGTGTGATAGCAACCTGAAATATTTACAGTAGGTTTCCTTATTTATGAACTTTTGCATTTATATATATTTCAAGGGTCAGGAAACTATGGCCTGGAGGCCAAATCTGACCTGCCATCTGTTTTTGTAATTACACTTTTATTGAAACACACCACACCCATTTGTTTATGTATTGTTTATATATAGGTGCTTTCATTTTACAAAAGCAGAGTTGAATAGTTGCAATAAAAACCAACAAACATCAATATATACTATCTAATCATTTACTGGAAAAGTTTGCTGACCCCTGATATGTGATGAATTTTAAACCACTACAATCTTTATATTTTAGATGTTCAAGTTTTCTTTTCATAGGTAATTTGGAACTCATTCTTTTTGGCTAATGTGTCTTTCCGTTTAATTTTAGATTGCTTCCATGCTTTCTGGTACAATGATATCTTCCAGGCCCAGCTTGTATATTTCCTATCCTATATTTGAATTAGTCATTTCTTCCAGAAGTTCTGGTTTCTATTTGTGGTGATTGGATTTAAAGACTGTTATGTGAGCATTAGGAGAATACAGTACAACTTTTTTATCTTTTATTTTAGACTTTTATGAAGACTGAGTTAATGAACAATGGATAAAAAGAAATCATGAGTTTGTTGAAATTTAAAAATAGAGGGTTTACAAAATTTCTTTGATGTTATAGTATTTCTTTTATATTTTGCTGCATATCTTGATGCTTTAAATAAACTTTATCTGTATTCATCAAATATAAATGATGATTTCAAAATAAAAATACCAATATTTATATATAAAATTAAGTGTACTGACTGTATTTTACAATTCTGAAAATCTTTTTTCCTTTAGGTTATAGTCTTTTTTGTTTTTTTTAAGGAGGTACCAGGGATTGCACCCAGAACCTTGTATGTGGGAAACAGGCACTCAACCACTGAGCTACATCTGCTCCCCAATGAGAGTTGGTTTTCATTTGCTTGTTTGTTTTGTTTTTAGAAGGTGCTGGGGGTGGAACCCAGGACCTCATACATGAGAAGCAGGCACTCAACCACTTGAGTTACATCCACTACTCTTGATTACAATCTTATAGGAATTAAAAGTAAATAAAATCCTTGTTTAAAAGTCATTTAAAGTAATTTCTTTTTCTCTATGGCTAACAATACAGTTTGCTCCATTTGTTTCTGTTTATTTTCAGTTTTGACAAACTCCATTCATTCATACATTTTAAATATCTTTATTAAAATTTTATTTACATAAAGCAAACTGCATACATTCAAAGTTTGCAAATGGATAAGTTTTCACATATGTGTAATCCATGAAACTATAACTATAAATAAGAAAATGCATATCTATCATCTCCACAAGTTTCTGTATGTCCCGTATGTCCTTTTTATCTCCTATCTCCCATCCCATGTGACTGTTTTCCATCACTATAGATTAGTTTGCATTTCCTAGCACATTTTGTAGGTATAATTATAGACATATTCTTTTTGTCTTGCTTCTTTTACTCTGCATATTTATTGTGATGTCATCTATGTGAATGTATATATCAATGGTTCACTAATTTATATTGTTTAGTAATATTCCATTGTATCGATATATTGCATTTTATTTATCCATTTACCTGTTCATTGACACTTGAGTTGCTTCTAATTTTTTGGATATTTTCCATGGAGTTGCTATGAACATTCATTTATAAGTTTGAGTCTAGAGATATGCTTTGATTTCTCTCATATAAATATATATCCCTTTAATAATTGAATAATGTCCTGGAATGATTATAATTACCCTTAATTTAATTACTCCATATATTCTATGACCTACCATAGCAGAAAAGGCAATCCCAACATGCCCTGTGTAAGGTAAATCCATATTAATTTTCACTTCTCTGTTTTCTGAGTCTGAGGTTAGAACAAAACTTTGTAAGTTCATAACAGGGAATTTTATTTGCTCTTATATTGTCCTATTTACCTATTTTTTATGGTGAAATAGATATTCTTATCTAGTGTTAGGTAAGAATGTATAAACTATAATATTATGTACACTTTAATATACAAATGACTTTCTGGTTCATTTTCTTTATCCATTTCTAAAATTGTGGAGAGAATATAGAGAGTAGCTATTCTTTAGATTTTGAGGAAATCTAATTCCAAACCTCTGTTGGGTACTTGGGGTTAGCAGAAAATTATTTCTAAAAACTCTCTGTCAAATCAGGCGTAGAGTAAATTTAGGTTTCCTAAAGATGACAGGGGCAGATGTACATGTTTAAAATAAATGCTTGTAAGTAAATAAAATAAATACTTAATGAAATCCTGTGTTTTCTTAGTGACAGCAATCCAGGCTTCTTTTGTGGAAAATAGTAAGAATCATAACTGCTTATGCTGCTTTAAACAAAACTGTTTATATCCAGTTCAAGGATAAAGACAATTAGTGTGTTTAGCAAAACTAAGATGATTACAATTAAAAGAAAACAAGTGTGAAATAATAAATAGACCATGTCTTTTCTAGTTATGTTTAGTCCAACACATGATAAAACTTCCAAAGGTAATGCATAAAGGAAGGTAGATGCATATTTTATTACAATATGAGAAAAATGATTAATGAAAAAAAAACTTAAGGGATAATCAAAATAGAAATGTTTGATGTTGAAATGCAAGAATTAAAATGTTATTCATGGAATATATATAAATTAAGACTGATGAGAAACAATCTAATAAAGTCAAGAATTTTAGAGGTCTTGTAGCATATAAAAGATTATGGACCATAAAACTTCTGGAAGGAAATGTGAGAAAACAGCTTCAAGATCTTGTGGTAGGTGTTAATCTCTTAACCCTTATACCCAAAGCATGAGCAACAAAAGCATAAAGAGGTAAATGGGACCTACTCAAAATTAAACACCTCAAGTCAAAATTTGCACCTCAAAGGACTTTGTCAAAAGGATTAAACAGCAGCTGACTCATTGGGAGAAATATTTGGCAATCACATATCTGATAAGGATTAAATATCCATGATATACAATAAAAAAGATAAAATACCATATTATAAAATGGGCAAAAGACTTGAAAAAGTGATTGCCAATAGAAGAAATACAAATGTTGAAGAAACATATGGAAAAATGTTCAAAAATGTTCAAAATCCTTAGCTATCAGGGAAATGCCAATCAAATTATAAAGAGATATCATTTCACACCTGTTAGACTGGCCACCATTAAAAAGTTAGAAAAATAAATGTTGGAAAGGATGTGGCAAGATAGGAATGCTTATTCACTGTTGATTGGAATGTAGAATTGTACAGCCACTGTGGAGGACAGTTTGGCAGTTCCTAAGGAAGTTTAATGTAGACTTGCAGGTGACCCAGCAATACCATTACTAGGTATATTCCCAGAAAAACTGAGAGCAGAGACATGAACAGACATCTGCACACCGATGTTTATAGTGAAATTATTCACGATTGCAAAAGTTGGAAACAACCCAGGTGTCCATCAAGTGATGAATGAATAAATATATTGTGGTGTATACACAAGATGGAATATTATGCAGCAGAAAGAAGAAATGAAGTCATGAATGAACCTGGAAGACATTATGTTGAGTGAAGCAAGCTAGACACAAAACTACAAACATTGTATGTTTGCACTATTATGAACTAAATGTAATGTGTAAACTCTTGGAGTTAATAATTAGAATATAGGTCATCAGAAAATAGAAGGAGGGTAGAGAATGGAAGGTTAAGGGTTCCTCTGTGCAGAATGGGTAAAAAGGTTGTTTTCAAATCTTTGGACATCAATAGAAATGGTGAAAATATATCATGGTGTTTGTAGCACCATGTAACTATCAGAGTTATTATATAGGTATGACAGTGGTTGAAAATAAAAGTCTAAGGTTATGCATATTAAAAGAAGGAAAGCTGTAACATGGGACTGTTTTACATGTGTTTTACATGTGGTTTTACTACCTTATATATATATATATGTTATATTCTATGAATATTGCATATATGACTGTTTTTACAAAACATAAATGCAAATATAATAGAGAGAAGTAAAAAGAATAGCAGCTAAATACAGCAGGGGAAACAAAGATTGAGAGGCGATGAGCTTTGTATGTTTGTTAGGTTTTTATTTATTATTATTATTGGAATAATGAAAGGGCTTTTTTTTTTTAAGTGATGAATGCACAAGTATGTAATTTCACCTAATACCATTGATTGTATACTTTGGGTGGATTTCTGCTTTATTAATATATATTAATAAAATTAGTTTTAAAAACCCCACATGGCTCAATGAAGAATATATCAAAATGAAAGGTAAGAAATTTCAGGGGGCCAGAAAAGAAAAAGGTTATGCACTAAAAAAACTATTAACATCAAATTATCAAAAAGAAAAATCAGAGATTTATTTGAAAAATTTAAAATGAATAGAAAAGGAAAAATCAATTATGTGGCAATATATATATTTTCTATCATAGCTTATATGGAAAGAAAAAAGAGAAAAAAAAATAAATTCTTTTGAACATTGTCTGGAAATTCTGAAAGCTGGATAAAACAAAGAAGCCTTGCTCCTGTTCAAAGAAAATGAGTAACAAAAAATATTGTGATTACTATCTATGGCATGATGTTACAGCACTGGGTACTGGCAAGAACTGCAACTAGTGTTTAAAATGATTGCTTTCAAAATAAAAGTTATGCTTTCTTTCTGTAATTTCCACAATTATACAGAAAATAATGAGACCATTATTATAATGAGCTAAAAAGGAAGATAAACCATAGATAAAAATTTTAGTTTATCTGCTTGTACATCTTATTTCATAAGTCATGCAGATTTGAGCTGTAGTTAATATACTGGGATATTTTCTAAATAATGAACCTAAAGGTCACTGATAAAGTAAACTGTGAATGGAAAATAGATGGAGTTAGGATGAATAAGCAAACAGATGTAGTTAGAAAATTCTAAGCAAAGTGAAAGCAAAAACAGTAATGAAGGAGATATAAAATGGAACTTGGTGATGCATACACAGAATCAACAGGTTATTTGAGAAAGTAGTTAAATGAAGAAATCAGAAAACATGAAATACCTAAATAGTCTATTGGATATCTCTTTTCAAGATGGACCATAGATCAATTGCTGATCTAAATTTCAAATGACTGATATACTCTCTGTTAATTGGTAAATAGGATTATTCACATCTAGACAAGGCAACAATCTTTCAACATTCTTATAAAGAAAACTGGTGAATTTGGAAGATGTTCATTTTGCTGAACTCTAAGAGGATTCGTGAAGGTATTTACACACAGTTAAGTTTAAAATATGGAGCTTTCTATGATTCAGAATGAAAACAATATGCTTCCTAAATTTATTATTAGTTTTTTATTTTCTTTGCATTTGATAGGACAAAGGAGAAATGAAGAATCAATCAGTGGAGATTGAGTTCATTCTGCCTTGACTGACAGAAGACCCTCGGCTGCATATAGTGATTTTCTTCTTTCTCTTTCTCAACTACATGTTAGCCCTCACGGGGAACTTCATCCTCCTCCTCCTCACTCTGCTGGATCCAAGCCTCAAGGCTCCAATGTATTTCTTCCTCCAAAATTTCTCCTTCTTGGAAATTTCATTCACAATGGTCTGCATTCCAAGATTCTTGATAACCATTCTGACTGGAGACAAAACCATTTCTTATAATGGTTGTGTTAATTGTTCTTTTTTATTTTATTAGAAGTTACAGAATTTAACCTTCTAGCTGCCATGTCCTATGGCCTCTATGTTGCCATCTGCAAACCGCTGCATTACTCAATCATTATGAACAGCAAAGTGTGCTACCAACTGGTCCTCAGCTCCTGGGTTTCTGAATTCCTAATATCTTACCCCCATGGGTTTTAAGTCTGAAATGGATTTCTGTGCCTCCAAAACTATTGATCACTTCCTATGTGACTCTTCTTCTATACTGCAGATCCCTTGCTCAGATGCTCACCTCATTGAGTTGATGTGTTTTGTCTCAGCCGCTGTAACACTTGTGCTCACATTGCTGTTAGTGGTCCTCTCCAGGCATACATCCTCAACACCATTCTAAAATTCCCTTCTGCTCAACATCAAGTAAAAGCTTTCTCCACCTGTTCCTCACACATGGTTGTCATCTCTATTACTTATGGGAGTTGTATCTTTATGTACATGAAGCCCTTAGCAAAGGAAAGTGTGGCATTAACTAAAGGTGTCACTGTGCTCAACACCTCTGTTGCCCCTTTACTCAGCCCCTTCATTTATACCCTAAGGAACCAGCAGGTGAAAGAAGCCCTCAAAGATGTGCTTCAAAGATTTTATTTTCAACATAAGGAGGCAAAATTTAGACCTAAATAATATGCTGTTGAATGGAATAACTGAACCCAGACTCCTATTGCATTAGTCAGAAAGACGACACTTCTGCCCTCATCTCTCCTTTCCTGTCTGTTTTCCTTTCTGAGTATAACTTCCTCTTTAGAAGTGGACTGCCCATTACTACCTGAATAATAAATTTCATCTTTGCATGAAAATATATCTTTTCACAAATGAGCCATAATTATTTAATATTTTAAAAGTGAAACCTGCTAGATATACTTATTTAGTTAGTTTTTTGAAATTTCAGATTATTTATATAATTATTACAAAAGTATATTTGCTAAATATCTACTGCTAATTGCATCTACTCTTAATAAATATACATTGCTAAAACTGTGAGGCACTCAGAACTTCTAATTATTATACCATAAAATTAATGTAATAGAAAAGGGGAAGATAATCTGGTTTATTTTAAAGTTCAGAGTTACCTTCCAAGAGGAACCATCACATATACTGAACCTTGAATATGAATATGGAAAAAAATTCCAAAGTTATTATAACAGGCCTATAAAATATGCAAAGCAATGAGAAATCTACCTTGATGAAAGTTTACCTGGAGAGTTATAAGAATTAGGAATATGCTATTTGTAAACATTGTCAGTTTTTGTTTTTTGTAGAATTAATTGAATTCTGTGCTTTGGTTCTAATTGCTTAAATTCCTTTATATCCTTTTAAGCCTTCAAATGATGCAACCCATGACAGAAATTCAAGGTATAATTTATATCTGGGCTGTGGGATGTTTCTATTTATTTAAAACAATTTACAAATTGCAAATTTCCTCATCCTGCATGGTCCATTTAATTCATTTTTATCAATGTATACATTGAATAAAATAGAATGTAATCATTTTAAAAGAATGAACTTGAAGAAATATATACAAGCATTTTACAATAAAGATAAAGAACATTCACACCATTGCAAATAATTCTTTTTTCCTCTACCCAGATATTTCCACCTCTGCCATTAGATACAAGCACCCGCTGATGTACATTCAGTCATTCTAGATTATTTTTACCTTCTCTGGATTTTCTTATAAAGTATTCCATACAATATGAATTTTATGTATGGTTTCTCTCACTCAATATAACATTTTTGAAGTGTGCATATATTATTGGGCCACCTATACCTCACTCCTTTCCACTGATGTGATTTTGCAAAATTTCAGGTGTCCCTATTTCAAAGTCACCTTTCCTCCTCTACCTCAACACATCTTTTGCCTCTTGAATTCTCTCCAGAAGGCTTAATCATTCACTTTGCACAGGGTGAAAAGCGAGTTCATTTTGCATTCAGAAATGCTAATCCCTGAATTCCTTCATCCTCCTAAAATGTACTTTTGCAATAAACTGTCTGTCAAAGAGAATTATTTGAAGGAGCTGTTTCTCTTATGTATTGGTGTCTTTATTTGTCCTACAAGCCAATTATCCCAGGCAAAGTAATAGGCACATTTTAGGAATAGTCTGTAGTGGAAAAGAGGAATACATACATAGAACTCTTCTGATGTTTTGTTGCTCATTTCATGGCCCCTCTCAGCCCCAAACTGATTGCTTGTACTCTCTTTTTCTGCAGAAGGCTTCAAAACTCAACCTTTTTCAAGACTCAACATACTAGCAGCTGATATGATATTTTAGAATTTTCACCTAAAACAAATTATTGAACTACAGTACACTCTCTTCCATCTCCCTCTGTCTTGGTTACCTCATCATAAATAAGGAAAATGTTTTTAAAATTATACTTCTAAGCATATATGGGATCACAACATATTTTAATCATTGGGAATTACAAAGTTTGCAAAGATTGGAAGAATGGGTCTTATATCAGTCAGGGTAGTTGGGAAAGCAAACTGCTCTAAGTATTCTGGGAATTAAGAGTATAATATAGAATTATAGCTTTAAATAATGTTCAAAGAACTGCGTTGGGGAGGAAGCCAATCAAGTTGCTGCAGGATACTTTTCCCCAGATGGAATTTAAAGGAAACTAATATAAAAAATCTTGGGTTGAAGTCATAAAGAGAATGGTACAGAAAAGCTTAGAGAGAAAGTGCAGTGATTTTCAGTAATTTCTGAGAAATCTGCCAGTAGTCTTATCGGTGAATTTGATAGTTCTCATAGACTTGCTTGAAGCTGCCATGAATCTCCTCTCTTCAACAGTCTGGTAACAACACCTCTGAGGAAAAATGGCCTCTGCTTCTCTTCCAACTTCCAAATTTTGCACAGTCCTCTCACTGGCAAACTGAAATTTGGAACCATACGGGTCAGGGGACTCTGTACTCAAAGAATTACTAAGAAGGTTGCAGATACTATCAAGTTGACAACAGGCAATTTATTATAGATTGTTTGAAAATAACCAAAGACAGAGTCTCAGAAGTTGCAATTCATTGCACCATAGCCCATTACCCCAAAGAATGATGGCAGTATGATGACCAGGATTAGGAGAAATGAGATGATATTTGCTCCTTCTGGTTCATTTTACTCCCAACATATAAGATATTCTTGGAAGTTTCTGGATGTTATGAAAGCTTAATTCCTGAAATTCATTCATGCATTGGAAAGCATAGTTTTACAAGGTATAATAGATGTTCTAGTTTCCTGGGCTGCTTAAAGCAGATACCATGAAATGGGTTGCCTTTAAGCAATGGAAATTTATTTGCTTCTAGTTTGAGGCTGTGAGAATGTCCAAATTGAGGCATCATTAAGGTGATGCTTTCTTTCTGAAGACCTGATGTCTGCAGGACTTGGCTCCTCTGCCCATGACAAGGAACATGGTCACGTCTGCTGGTCTCTCCCTTCTCTTCCAGGCTCTGTGCTTTCAGCTTCTTGCTTCTGTGGCTTTCTCTCTCTCTCTCTCTTCATCATTTATAAAGGACTCCATTAAGAGGATTAAGACCTATATTAAATGAGGTGGGACATACCTTAACTGAAGTAGTCTCATCAAATATCCAATTTACAATGTGTTTATACCCAAAAGAATGGATGGAAGTTTTTTCTGGGGTACAAGCAGTTCCAAACTACCACAGTAGATACACTTCTGATCAAGGCAAGAACTAGGAGAAAGAATAATAATGGTAGGGCAATAATTATTTTGTAAGTAAAATAATTTAGTTTTCCCATTAATCAGGAACAGGTTGAAATATTAAAGATCTAGATTTATATCCTAGGGTTAACAAGACCTTTATTAGACACTCTTTTGGATATATTATTTTGAATCTCAAATTCCAAATATTTGTTCATTTGTTCTTTCATTCATCCATTTATTTCCTTGAAAAATAATGACAGTGCTCTAAGAACCTGCAATTATTAAAGTGAAAATGAGAGACATGCTCCTTGAAAGTAAATATTTATTGTTCAATGATCAGGGAGAGAGATCCATATAATCCATACTTCACAACAGAAGAAGTAAATCTGAATTTGAAATTTAGAACAGAAAACCTGAACTGTTTTTCAGTCATTGATGTCTTTCCTTTTAAAATATCATTTACTTTTGACCTCTTATAGCCTTAAACTTGCCCAAACCTGATAATCATGAGGAATTTAGGTTTCAATTACTAAAACTTTAGACTTACTTTTCAATCCAGTAGTTCATTCTGATAAGCCCAAGGCAACTTGGCACCCTAGAAGCATGTTTTGTGTTTTCTCTGTGACTTCACAAACTCTTGGCAGACTTCCCTATGATCTACAGAGTAATCATTAAACTAATTTGAAAAATGTGACCTTTATTCATTGTTAATATGTTACATTTAAAGTTACAATTTCCATGATCCAAACAATAATCCTATTTTTTTGAAGGTCTGATATGCTTAGAGGTAAAGCTATCTGAAGAAAAGGAAATGAGAATGTTTGGAGTAGATCACCTGAAAAAAATATTTTGTAGGTGTCTGAGAAGCTTCTCAGGATAATTCAATGATAATAGGGATCATTATTTTAGTAATAAATAAAAATAGTTCTTTAATTTGGATGCTAAGAAAGAATTCTCTTTTGCACATGAATTTCTCTGAAGACCCAAAGACAATGCATAATACATAAGAATTTAAAGATGATCACCAACAAAAGTGAACACATGCATTTATATGCAGCTTACAAAAGGGGGGAAGTATTGGCCTTATTATCACGAATGAAGGAGGGGGATAGGGGAGAGATGCAGTGCTATCTTCTCCCTGATGCCAAGCTAATGGCTGGAAAACCTATAAACAAAATGTATCTTTCCTGACTAGATTCTTGCTGCCGTATTTGCATATGCAGATCCACAACAGTGCTGACAAAGGACAGCAGTCTGTGTATTATTTTCTTGGGTCAGAAACACTTAATTATCCTATTTGGAAATGTAGCTGGATGCAGACAATGACTTGGTTTGAAAAACAAAAATTGTATCATGTATTCTATATTGGCACTATGTTGATTTATTTCACAAGTAAATTTAAAAAAGAACATCTGGGGTCATATAGACAGAAATCCCAATTATTATATGCGATAGTTAATCACCAATATGGCTTATTTTGTATCAGTATATCTTTTCAAACTTCATTGAGGTAAGGTATACTATGAACTGAATATATGTAAAGTATAAAATGTGATAAACGGATTAATGTATAAAAAGTTCACATTTCCTAATAATTACAGAGATAAAACCATTACCACATCAAGATAACTTACCATTACCAACAAAAGTATCCTTTTGCAACATTGTAATCTCCTCTTCCCTCCCCTTAACAGCCACTTGTCTGCTTTCTGTTCCTAAAGATTAGTTAGCAATTTCTATAATATTGTTTGAATGGAATAAGACAGAATTATTTTTTATTGAACTTCTTTCACTCAGCCAATAATTTTGAGATTCACCCATGAATTACTTGTACAGATAATTTCCTTTTTTTAATAAAAAATTATTGAAGTATATCAGTCATTATTAAACACACATAAACAATAAGGGTATAGTAATAGTTGTGAACTTACAAAACAAACATGCATAACATCATACAGAGCTCTCATAACTCACCCTACCACCAATATCTTGCATTGTTGTGAGACATTTTTAACTAATGATTAAAGAGCGTCTTCAAAATGATACTGCTAAGAAAATTATTCTTCCCC
>JAQZBX010097632.1:0-11668 GCA_029593785.1 Cabassous unicinctus | reverse complement strand
TGCTTCCTTCCTCAGTGCTAGCTGACCAGTACACTGACTTAACATGGGGTTTCATCTTCCATGAATATGTTTAGGTTAAATTAAATTTTGGAGTAACCCCCAAAATAAAATAGCTCTGATTTTCATATGCCCTAAGGACAGTGCTAAATTGAGTTTGGGCTGCTTTCCTCTAAATGCATTATCTTACACTTGCCTACATTAAAGCTAATGTTTTTTTGTTTTTTTTTTTTCTGCCCACTCATTCTTTCCAGGCTTTTCCTGTGATTTACTCTTACTACTTTGGTGCACGTCTCTTCAGAAGAGTTGCAGTCATCTGCAAACATGTCACTCTGCATCCTGTCTCCTAGAATCACATCATTTTTAGTAAGGAGGTTTTTTTGCAGTGGGGGAGTGATCCAGGAACCTCCCCCAGCATAGAACTCTCGTTAAAGATACCAATTGCTGGGCCTACTCTAGACCACCTGAATCAGAATCTCTGGGGTGGGTACAAGAGCTTAAATTTTTAACAAGCTCCCTAGGAAATTCTTATGCCTGTGAAACACTGATTTATGAATACGTTAACTAATCAGATCCCAAGCCAATCCGCAGTCCTAGGGGATTTAAATGGTTACCTATCATCATTCAGAATTATATTTGTTTATCCCTTTTGTTTTCTGTATGTTCATTTTATATCAACTACAAAGCATTACTTTTACTTCCTTCCATATTTCTAGTAACCTTGGCATAGAATATTTTCAAAGGCCTTTTGATAATCTGAATCAGTTATTTCAATGGCTTCTCTTTATTAACAAATGTATATATTATCTCACTAACGTGGCACTTTCCCTATTGAGACAACACTCCCCACCGCTCAAAGCATTGTCCCTGCAGCTTGTATTGAGTGATCGTCCCCATGAATGGAGTTCTCTGGCTTGCTTCATACGGATGAGACTCAAAATTGTAATTCACTGGGTTTCTTGGGAAAAGAAGTGTTATTGGTAGTAGACCAGATTCTCAGCAATGCTGCCAGTTAAAATGACGTGTTTTAGCCAATAGCTCCAAAGTTGGTGTCACCACTGATTCCATTCGATCTGCAGTTTCCAGCTTCTCTGATTCAAGACCATTTGATCCTTTCCACCTAAGAACCAAGGCTAAATTTTATTTAGTCTCTTTATTACTGTATGGGTGGTAAGGAAAAGTGGCAGGAGCATGGGTTTTGAAGCCAAATTGGTTGGATTTGTACTCTAGTCACACTCTGTGTCTCAGTTTCCTGTGCTGCATAAATAGGGATAAAAACCCACCTTACAGGCCTGTGGATTCTATGAGGTATTACAATAAAAAGTGCTGAGGACAGTGCCTGTCCCAGTAGATGTTGTCAAGCTTTGCTAGTTATTGTTATTCTGACTTTGAAACCCTCAGGTGCAATCTGTGCACTGTGATGAACCTTCAGGCAGGCTCCTTTCTATTTAACCACTTCCTATTTCTGCTTTCTTCAATGTTTTATTTCAAAACATATCATATATACAGAAGAGTGTACATAATATATGTGAATGTTTTAAAGAATGGGAAAATAAATATTTGTATATGTGAATAGATTAACATATGAAATTATAACAAATTCTCAAACTCATTGTGCCCTTCATTTATCCCATCGCCCTCTCTCCTCCACTATCCCAAAGGATGTGTCTGTGTCTTGCTTTTCTTTATAGCTTTACTACATATTTGCTTATTACTATTTTTAAAGAAACTCTGCAAGTCACTCATAATTTTTTTATGAACTGTTTTCTTGCTAATACCCCACATCTGCCATCTTTCTTAGACCTTCCAATTCTCCTAAACTGGAGGACGGTCCCAGATTTTGAAAGACATTTTTCCCCACCATGGTCAATTTTTTTTCTTCACTGTGAAGGTGTCCAGCACCCACCCACCCCAATACTCCACTTCTTGATCCTGGGCAGCTAGTGGTTAGTGATTTTAAATTTTCCATGCTTTCTTGTAGTTTTTACACTTTTGACTTCCTTCCACTTTACATATCAAGCTGAATTTCATTGCATTTGCTTTTTTCACAAACACTTGAACCAAGTGATGGACTTCTTTGGTTCTGCCAAGGCCAACAGAATGCCCACGCTCACTCCCGTGTCCTCAGCAGCACACTAGCTCACCCACGGTTAACTTCCAGTGGTGTTTCCTACTGGCTGGGGCCAAGAAGTGCCAAACATTACAAGTTCTGAAGTTCATATTTGAGTAAACACTCTAAACCAGAACATCTCACCTAAGGGAAGAGGACTCTTCTCAGCCCCTGGATAACTGGAACTCACCATTCTCACAGTCTCATCTAATTTTTCAGGGCTGCGCTCACGTTTGCAGATAATGCTCAGCACCATGAGTCTGGCCAGCTGTGCCATGGCGTGGCCCTCACACCGGCCTGCATTACCTGGGTGGGGAACTTCCGCAGTCTTATCTCTTCCTTATGCTTTCTACCCTGTGTAAGAGCTAAATAAAGACAGTGAACATTTTACAAACCTGAAAGGGATCTTTGAAACCTATTTGGCGTGGCAGTATGCCAAAGGCTATGGCATCCCAAAAGGGACCAAATGAGGTTGTGATTAAACTTATTCAATTTTCCCCTCTAAATTAAAATCTAGTGCCAGACACGAGAGGCTTCCTCTTCCTGAGCTTCTTCTAGACAGTTATAATGGCAATTATAAAGATCCCTCTGGTCATTCCACACTACTCTCTATTCCAATCACTCCCTATCATCTAACAATACTATTCTGACAAACTACGATTAAAAGGATTTCAAGAGCAAAATAAATATAGTTTTAAGTGAAGACACTCAATATAATCTATCAGCAAATGTTTTTCTGCCAAAGCAATGACACCACAGAAACTCAGAACTAATCTATCCTTCTAGATTGCTGCCCAACTTGTTCAATAAAGACTCTACTGTTATTTTGCGATGGCCATTGATTTTTGCAGGTAATAACAGTAGTTAGAAGCGTAAGCTTTTTTTAACGGTGCATGTTTCTGTCATTCACCAAGGAGTTTCTGAATTGTCTATTTCAGACAAAAAAATAAAAATTTATCTTTTGTTATAAGGATAACTATTTCAGAGTAAAAGTAATACTTTTGTGCTCTAAAGATAACTATTTCAGTGTAAATATAATACTTTCTTGTGGGCTAGGAAGTCAGACAATGACTGATTTAAACCACACAAACATCAGGAGTCAGATGGTTCTGTTTATTTTAAGTCTTGTCTTAAAAAAATCTGGAGAAGAGTTCACATAACCCCAACCCTAATCCTTTAGGTACAAAATAAAGTATACTAAATAAATAAAACTATGACTTAAAGACCCTGGAAAATATTTATATTCACGGATTCATTTATTTTACTTTGTTTTACTTGCAATATTATAGAAGACACTTTAAAAATCAGATATTAATGTATATTTTATACTTTTGATTCCAAGATAAAATAACTATTATTTAATAGAGACTGATTTATCCACATGCTAGATCCCTTCAAAAAAGAATTATCTGGAAGTTATTGGGAAGAGCATGGCAAGAGAAAGTGAGTCAGGTCACAGTTAGCCTTCTCACTGAACAGTCCTGCGCCAGAGTAGGATTGAAGCTGGGGATGAATGAACATGGCAGGTTCATGATCAATTTTCATTTGGGATCCATATGCGCCTCCTTTCACATATGAAAGCAAACTCTCTGAGCTGTAAATGACACCACGGGGCAGAAGACAGCTCCTGTGAGGTCCTTCAAGAGCAGCAAAACGTGGAGTGGACATCACCTCTCTACCAGGTGCTTCTACCAGGCTCACCTTCTAGCTGCTTCCTAACCTCACCCACTGGGGTCTTAGAGAATTACGGTTTATATAGCTTCCCCTTGCTTCATGATATGAAGAGTCCCATGGACAGCTGCACAAAAAACAGACGGGGATAAAATCAAGTTTGTCCTGTCAACTTTACCAAAGTTTCCATGGTGGACATGGAACCTGGATTTCTGATAAGTTTATCTCGTGATAAAAGCCCACATATGTACCACCAGGTCTTTGTCACAATGATAAGGCTACATGCAACAATGTCTAAAGAAATACCGTCCCCACTGCGACTGAGGAAAGCAGAGTTCCATCGTGGCTTCCATTCTGTTCAACCTATTTTAGAGTCATTTTAAAAACATAAAGACAGACCTGTAGCCTGGGATGACTATGCACACAGTCCCTCAGCAGAGCCTCTCAAATTAACAGTGCTTATGCCATGCCACAAAGGACAGGCTGCCTGCCACGACTGCCCCACATTCCAGACACCATCCACCCCTCTGCTGAGAGCGCACTTTATGAGCCAACGGTGGGCATCAAGAAGCCGAGGTTAACGTATTAGTCAGCACCAGGGAATATTGCAAGCAATCAAAGAGTTTCACTGAGAAAGAGAATGGAAAGCTTTGTCTGAATTCTGCTTCACGGTCCAGAGTATTCACTGGGTTCCCTGCTCAAGAAATGCATTATTAAGTAGAGGCTAATATGTTCTTTGGGAGCTTGATAGACAGAGCTCACATCCACTCCAAATCAAATAAAAGGGCAAAGAGTGATGCTTCCTGTGCCTCTGGAGACGTAGAGCCGACATGGATGTCCCACGTTGCTTCCTGAGCATTTTAATCTGTATCCCCTATGAACCTTTAGCATTAAACAGAAAGTAAAGAGAGTCCTGAAACACAGCCGACCTGACAACACGGGAAGAGTGTTTGCTGAGCTCATGCCTGATAACCAAGGGGAGTGGGTGGAAACTAGACAGCTGAGCAGCCACCACATGAGATGCTGAACAAGAGCAAACACAAGCTGAATAGTCAAAAACAATGCTCGAAGGGCACAACTGCGTAGCTCTGACTGCTGTGGCCGTGCCGTCAGATGTGAAGGGAACAGCATCAAGGAGGCTATCCTGGCCAGAGGAAAGGGGGAAGCTCTTTGGAGCAGACACACTGGAAACCTTCAAGAGAAAAAAGGGGGCAGATTCGATCTACCGGCAATGGGTCCTAGAAACAGCAAGTGGTTAAAGAGTAAACCAAAGAATAATTTACATGAGGATGGAAAGTCCTGTCTGTTGGTTTATTTTATCCACACATTGTTCATACATTTGATGACAGAATTAGATTCAGAAAGATCTCAGTAGCCTGGATGGGACAATCCAACAAAATGGAATTTAATAGAGATAAACGAGTATAATATTTAGGTATGATTTTACAACTTAAAGAACATAAGCGCTGTAGTTTAGCAGTCCCATGTATAGTAGACTTGTAAGTAGTAGTTGGGAGCCAACAATGAATTATAGTTGATAAAAAATTAATTTGATTCATTATCCAGAACAAAGAAGGGGGCAACCCTTTCAATAAACCAAATGGAGGATGGTGCACTGGGCTCTGAGTGTCATCCATCAGGAAGGTGCCCAAAGAAGAGCAGATGAAAGCACTGAAATGGAGGATGGTGCCCTGGGCTCTGAGTGTCATCCATCAGGAAGGTGCCCAAAGAAGAACAGATGAAAGCACTGAAAACATCCACTCAGGATTGAGAGAACTCAAGGACATCATAAAGCCCTTGCGTTTTTGAAGGTTTATCATGTGGACAAGAGATTGGAGTTAGTCTATAAGGCATATGGGCAAAATTAGAGCCAGTGATGGATGTCACAATTCACATATTCATTCAACAAGTATTTATGGAGCTCCTATATGCCAGGCATTGCTAGGCAGAAGAACTGCAAGATAAAGGGAATTTTCTCAACCCCCAGAGCATTCCAGAAGGAAGCTCTCTGCCCTCTGGAGACACTGGGTACATGGTTGCTGAAGATATTAAGGCAAAAGTTGGAGTCTGTATTTCTGTCTTCGACTGGGTGGGAATGGAATAGATGAACTTTAAGTCGCCTGCCTCAGAGCTGGTCATCCATAAGTTATACTGTGTACCTTCTTCAGCATTCTAAGCTCTTCAGTATTCTAAGGAAGAAGCTAATTCACTCAACAAGGTTTTCAGTGGAAAGTATCAAAAACCAACACTGGCAAATTTAAATAGAAATGGCATTTATTAAAGAAGACACTGGGTTGCTCGTAGACTCACAGACTCTCCAGGAGACCTGTAAAGCTAGCCTGAAGATCGCATCTCCAGCAGAGCTGCCCAGGAGCGCCCAGGAGAACTGGCCTAGGGACGTCACCTCTGCTGCAGCTGTCAATGGACACCTGATGGCAATGCAAGAAAAGCGCAGCTGGAAACTGGAAGACGCTGCCACTAACGCCACCCTGCTTGCTGCAATGGAGTCCACAGAGTCCCTGTGTCTTTGCATCGCCAGCCAGTAATTTAAAGTGTCTCCTGGGTGACTTGAATTGGCAGAGCCCGCATCACAGGCCTGTACCCTAGTCTTAAAGGAAAGCTGGAAAATCAAGTATCTGGCATTTTCAGCTTCTGTAGGTGGGCTCTGCCTCTAAGGCACGCAATTCTCCAGGTGTGTTCAGGTACCAAGAGCTCCAAAACACTCACAAAAAAAGTAAAAACACTCAATGGAAGTTATAGCAATTCTTCTCCCAGCAGTAATTAAACTAAGCCCAGGAATTGAAACAGAAGACAAAAGATGAAAGAATTAAAGCCAGCAAAACAGCTTTCCAAACATCCCAGGAAGTACTTGCTTCTAGGCATCACTTTTTGGGAAGCGGGTGGATAGTGACAGTCACTCACAAACCTGGTGAACAGTCACTGGAACCGTCACTTGGGTTTGAGACAAGGATCCTCACCATTGAATGGAATTGACACAGGGAAAATGGAAGAGAAACTAGAGAGTTTCTGGTGGTTCTTTCAGAAGAGCTGTTAAGCTATCCTCTTAGGAAACTATGACCACAGCAATGGCCAAGAATAACTTACTAGCCTCCCAGGGCTGGAAGGAGCCTCCAGCAGTCAAGGAATCCATCACCCAGTCTCCCCAGGGCAAAAAAAACAGGCTGGCAGCCCCCTTTCTTTGAAAGCCTCTAGGGAAGGTCATTTGATAACCTCCCCAGGTAGGTGAGGCTTGTAGATGTCTTCTATCTCCTTGACAGGTGCTCTTTGACAATGTCTTATTCCATCCCTCCATGCCCCCCACCCCTGTAGTGGAAACAGAGAGGAGGGGCTCACCATCTTTTCCATCAAGTTCATTGTGGCTCCCAAAGGGTGTTGCCGGGGTGGGGTCAGAGGCGAGGAACCTCAGACGCCACGCGGTGATGCATCCACTGGGGTGCCCTGAGCTCTGGGTGATACTTGGGCATGTCAGACTTCCTCCAGGAAGTGTGAGCAGGCTAATCGTACCTCCGGGACAGGTGGGCACCACGGAGAGAAAGATTGGCTTCCTCCCACAGCTGTCAAGCTGGTGCCCTCTCATTAACACCCACGTTTCTCTTTCTCTCTCTCTCTTTTTTTCAGATCCTTTGACTGCAGCTTGTGTACTTGAAGTATGTCATTGAAAAATGCACAGATGGGATCTACCAGATCATGAGAATGCTTTTCACAGCTTTTGAAAGTGTGCTGGGTTTCTTAAGAAGAAAAAAATCTTGTATTCTAATTTCTACCCATTTTCTACTGTTTTCCTTCATTAGAGATATACTATCACAGAAGCCACTGTTACAAACAATGATAACCAATAGGGCAATAATTTAAATCTAGTTTTTTTTTGTATCCTAAAGCTGCTAATTGTATCTGCTAATCATGTCTTCCATAGTTCACGGAGAGTTCACAGAGCATCTGAAATATATTCAACATTAGCTGCAAACTACTGAAATCCAATGTCGGGCCAGAAGGGGAGACAGCAGGGCAGGCAAGAGGGAGGCTGACAGGTGGCGCCCTGAGGGAGGATGCGTCCTGATGCAAGAGGAAGTGGCTTGCGGGAGGGGTCCTTTATCTTGCTAGGAAGGTTCTGGAGACCGGGTTGGGCGTTTCAGTATGGAAGCCGCAAGACCATGAGGAATGGAGGAAGATTACCCAGAACTGCGAGTCTGTCTTGGATGACCATGTGTGGTTTCTTGAGCATTTTAATGAGGAAAAAGAAGCAAAGAGGATAAGGCTAGTATTTTCTGTGGACACTGTGTTCTCTTTGTATGAAGAAAGGAAGCTGTGCCAAGACCCAAGTCTTCTTTTTAATATCAGCACCTAGTCCTGGATTTGTAGGTGGCCCCTGACACACCCACCTGACCCCAGCCAGGGCTCCCATCTGACGCACCAAGCCCTCTGATACCAGGCGAGGTGGCGCCCAGATAGCCTGGGGGAAAGCTGCCGACTCTCAATTTAACACATGCCCAGGATTTGGAATGAGATTAGCAATCTTCCCAGACAGAAATAAGCAAGAGGATGTATTTCCAGTGATTTTGCTGGTAATATTATAGTGCCTCTTAAATCTCAGCAAGGGTTTTGCATAAAAAAGAAAATATTCACTCAATAAACATTTATTCAGCCCCTACTATGTCTATGCGTCAGGTGCAGGGCTAGGTGGTGGAGGAGGGAGGGGGAAAGGAAATCACAGATGGCCAGGATATGCTCTCTACTGTATAGAATCCCATAATTTAAAATGCCACTGATATAATCTTGGAAATTATAACCTCTGTCCTAAGGAAGTGTTGGGAATGACAGTACTTTGCTGACTAATAAGAAATGTTGAAAAGAAAGCATTCAAATTTGTCAGTTTATCTCCAGCCCAGCAGAGCCACCATTGTGTGTCCTTTCAAGGAGGCAGGTGCATTGGGGCAAAACAGCTTACACTGGGGTACCCCGGGGTCGGCGCCTCCATGTAAGCAGTGATATGCCTGTAGCAATCAAAGCCAAAGCATAAACAATGGAACCTTGTCCCAGACAGTCACTGTTATGGGAAGATTTAGGGGGGAAAGATATATTTTCTTTAAAAAGTTGTCACTTGTGGATACACTCAAAATTCTGCTCTTCTCTGAGAGCTAATTTTATGTAGTCCCTGAAAAGCCAGAAAGAGTAGAAAATCTTTATGGTCATTGAGAGATTGGGTGGATAATGGACATCCTGAAGCACTGGTGCTGCAATCACATCCAAGTGAGCTTGGCAAGTGAAAGGGGCTGCCGGAGATTATGCCTCCCAGGCCAGTCTGCCACCTGTGATCTCTCAGCATAGCTGCGGGGACGTGAGCAGGTAGTTTTTTAGTTTTTAATGACTTAGCCTACGTACCCACAGTCCTGTAGCTCTGCCCCTAACCCCAACAACAGTGTCTGGACCGAAAAGAGCCTACCAGCCCCCAACCTCCCTCCAACCTCCTTTCCAGCAGCAGCTGCAGGGGCCATCTTCTCAGTCATTCTTTGCTTCCAGGAGTAGCTAACACTGTTTTTGTGGTTAGCATCTTGGTACTGACCAACGGAAAATTCCAAGATCCAGCAGAAATAGTCTACTGAGGGCATGAACACCTTAGCCAACTGGTCAACCTGCACTAACCTCCCCACCTTCCTCCCTCAGGGCTGCTTCTTCCACTGCAAAGGTGTGGCCCGAGAGAGTGTGGGTCACAGCTCCTGCGATTTGGTGCAGCTCGAGCCAAGCTGCCCTGAGATGAGAGGAGCTGCGCCCTGGTTGTCCTGGAGGTGCCCTGGGCCTGAGAAGAGCCTGCATCAGGCCCTGTGAGAGTTGCAGGCTCAGGATTCTGTCTGCACAGACCCTGTGTCTGCGACTTCCTGGAGAACCACTTCCGAGATGAGGAGGTGAAACTCATCGAGCAGAGGGAGGACCACCTGATCAACCTCCGGCAGGGCTGGGCGAGGACCCCTGCGAAAGCTCGCCCTCGAGCACGGCTAGGAGCCCCCGGGACTCTGAGGTGCCCTGGCCTCTCCCTGGCTCTGGGTTTCTGCTGCTGCTACAAGGCAGCTTTGTAACCACCCTGGCACCCTTTCTCCCATCTGTGGAACAAATGGAAACAATAAAGCTTTTCGTAGGGGGAAAAAAAGAGCTAGGAATCATAAGAAACAATATTTTTAAAAATCTTACACAAATTACACAAAGAAACCACTCTGTCCCTCCAGCTGATTTAAATTCAATACAATGTAATTAAACATTTGGGCTCTGGGATTAGACGGCCCGAGTTCGAATGCTGGCTTTATCACTTCCTCGTTCCCTAACCTCTTTGTACCTCAGTTTGCCTATAAAATGGAAAATACAAGACTACCCACCTTATAGGGATTTTGTAAGTAGTAAGTACACAGCCAAATGCCTGGCACACATTCACTTAAATATTAGCCATTATTATCACTGCTATTATTAAATGTATATTTACATCACGACCCTGTGCTTGGTTCCACTTCTCCTCTCAATGAATTCTCTATTACCTGACCCACCTTGAAACCAGATTAAAAACTTAGACAAATTGAATCAAATTACTATTCACCTTGATGAGAAAGAAAGGCTTATAAAATTGGATTCTTTTGTAGATGTTTCTTCAAGGCTGACTCGTAATCAACAACTAATTTCAAGGCAGTATTGTGAATATTTTTACTGTACAAAAAAATGTTTTGAGAAATAAATGGTAAGAGTTGGTCGTGGAGCAATGTGATGTGGAAGATGACAAAGAGGCCGTATAGTACAGAGGTCAAAAGCACAGATTGTCTGGGTTCCAATTCCACATCAGCCACTTACTAGCTTACTAGCTGTGCAAGCTTTTGGTCTCAGGATCCATTTATAAAATTGAAAGGTTTTGAGAACCCTAAAGTGCTTTTGTTTTTGTGTGTTATACCTATTGATATTTACCATATTAGAAATTAAACCGAAACTTTAAAATATTTATTAATTTAAAGAACAATTGTAAATCTATTACATGTAAACATACATGATATTTTTATAAAAAATAACTATACTTTCCCAAACAAAAAAATATTTAGTGAGAAAAGTGACATTGTTTTGTAGTCTCGTCAATGTCTACATTTAGAGAAAATACCTGGATTCTCATTGCTGCTTCTGCATTCAATCGCTGTGATACATTGTTTTAGTTAGAGGAGTACTTGAGCCTTTCTTAGAAAATTGTGTATGTTCTTCAATGCCACATACTGAAAATTGACAAATGGCAGTTCCTTAAAGGTTAGTTGTAATGGGGAATCTGAAATCACAGCAATGAACTTTTCGAACTCCATTATGTTAAAATCCATTGGTCTATCTTGAACGCTGAATGAATCTTTTACACGTGCGTGATTTCATAACACCACACATTGGCCATTTGGAAAACGTTCTTTCATTGAGTTATGCAGATCTTCAAAATGTTAACACATTTCATTATACAACATCACAAAATCACATTTGTTAATATCACCACCGAGCTCATCAGAAAAGTCTTTAAGTGTTCAAGTGAATGCAGTTGTCAAGCTCCTGGTGGCAGATACAAGTTTTCTAAAATTCTAATTTTGCTTGAAAGCTCAAATTTTATCATTAGCGGCAAACACTGTCAGTTGTTTTCCTTGAAGTGACAGTTTCACTTCATTCATTTTTGAGAACATGTCTGCCAGCTATCCAAGTTTGATAACCATAGTTCATCTCTTAGCCATTCTTTCAAGGTAAAAGCATCCCATGAAAAGAAAAGCAGGTTTTCTTAAGACAACCATCGCACGTGGGCAGACAGCAGAAGTGCCTTACACTTATCTCCCATCTACAGAACACTAGAAAGTGTACTCAACAGTTGAGATCTAA
>JAQZBX010097631.1:0-11669 GCA_029593785.1 Cabassous unicinctus | reverse complement strand
GTTAATTGCCTTGCAAAATTGTCTTTCTTCTCTAGACATTGCCCTTGCACTTGGGGGATTCTTACTGTCCTATTAGAGAATGTAGCACAACTCCTCAGGATGGGAATTCAATAGTCGATTCATAATTGTGCGGATCTCATCCACCAAAACAATATCCCATGAACACTTGAAGATTTTCATGTATCTTAGAGGCATGCCCCTGGTGAACTCCTTCCTATGCGTCCCTCATCTCTGACACCCGGCACCAGTGATGTTCCTCCTCCATGCTGTGGCCCTTCATGATACAAAACCTCTCAAAAAATGAAGCCAACAAAATAACAATAAAATTCACAATACAATGAAAAAATAATTTTAAAAATAACAATAAAATACGAAACAACTATTTCAAATAATTTAAAAAATAGATACTGTGACATTCTTCTTTGTAAGATGTGCTGTCTTATATGTACGGTGACATTTTCTACAATATATTTATACAATGGTGTTTTTGTTTTGTTTTTTTTGTTTTGTCATTTTATCTTCCACGAAGCTTTAGGATACAGAAAAGTCACATAGGGAATACAGGTGATTTCAATATACCCCAAACCCACTTCCTTTCCCATTTTACTTATTAATAATATTTTGCGTGCCAATGGTACATTTGTTACAATTGATTTGCAAATATTGAAGCATTCCTAATAATCATGGTCAATGGTTAACATTATGCTTTACATTATGGGCATACACTTTTATAGGTTTTGACAGAATTTGAAGTAGCCTGTACTCATTATTGCAAGATCATGCCAAACAATTCTAAAGTCCTAAAAATTCCTTTCTTTTCATCTAGTCTATTATTCCCTCTCCCTCCCCTCAGAACCTATGGTAATTACTAAGTTTAAATTTTTTAATAATAAGGTTCTTAGTTACTTCCAATAATAATGAAGGCTTGACATGTTGGTCTGTTTTCTTTTATTAGGCCCTGCTTATGTTCTTGAGGGATTCTTGTCCCTCTAATTGAGAACATAGCAGAACTCCTTAGTATGGGAGTTTGGCATTTTCATTTTTACTGTGATTGTCTCCACACACTATGAAAAGATGAATGCTTACATATTCCATAGAGGTCTCCCCCAATTTCACCCTGTCCTATATACCCCCCATTTCCAACACCCTACATCAGTAGCCCTACCCTGCCATATTTGCCAAAAGAATATTCCCAACGTTGTAGATTTACCTACATACTTGCAAATCCCGAGTTCAGCTGCTCCTTCCCCAGACCCTTCCCTCAGTTCCATGGTAGCACAACCCTACTCCCTGAATATACTTTTCCTCAAACACCAGCACCTCTGAACCGAATCACATTACTGCATCACCATCATACTCATCCACTGTACAACTACACCATGCCAACTTATCATAGAGTTTGCCTGTGTGCACATCGGCTCACCGCCTTCTACTCCCTTTATGTCTCCTTTTAATCTGTCTTCCAGACTTAACCTCTGGGAGTCTGCTCAACTTGCTTATTTCATGTCAGTGTGGTCATGTAATATTTGTCCTTCAGGGCCTGGTTTACTTCACATAGCATATGGTTTTCAAGATTCATCCATGTTATTCCCTGTGTTAATACTGCATTCCCTCTTAGAGCTGAGTAATATTTCATTGTTTGGTTCTCCATTCATCTGTTTACGAACTTTTGGGTTGATTCCAACTTTTGACAATAGTGAATAATACTGATATGAACATTGGTGTGCATATATCTGTTCTTGTCCATGCTTTCAATTTTTCTGGGCATGTACCCAGCAGTGGGATTGCTGGATCATATGGCAGTTTTTTATTTAGCTTTCTGATGAACCACCAAACTGTTCTTTACTATGGCCTCACAATTCTACATTCCCACCAACAGTGGGTAAGTGGTCCATTTTCTCTATAACCTCTCTAAAACTCATAGCCCTCAGTTTTTTTAATACCTGCCAGTATAATGCCTGTAATATAATATCTTATTGTAGTTTTGGTTTGAATTTCCCTTAAACTAGTGATGTAGAGCATCTTTATATTGGTGTTTTAGCCATTTGTATTTCTTCTTTGGAGAATATTATTAAAAGGTTTGTTTGTCTTTTTATTGTAAAGAGATAGGATTTCTTTATATATGTGGGATATTAAGCTACTATTAGAGATGGTTCTCAAATATTGTATCTTATTGAGTAGATTACCTTTTCACTTTCTTGACAAACTCCTTTGAAACACAAACATTTTTAATTTTGAGGAGATCCTATTTATCTATTTTTTAAATTTCATTGTTCAAAATTAGGGTGTAAAATTTATGAAAACATATCCTACTACAAGAGCTCATAAATGCTTCCTTCCATTATTCTCCAGGAGCTTTATAAACTTTGCCCTTAAATTTAGGCCTTTGATCCATCTAGAGTTAATTTTTGTATAAGGCATGTGATTGTGATCCTCTCTCATTCTTTTGTATATGGATATTCAGTTCTCCAAGCACAATTTGTTGAAGAGGCCATTATCTCTCAGTTGACTGGGCTAGTGACCTTGTCAAATATCAGTTGACCACATATGTGAGCATCAATAACAGAACTCTCAGTTCTGTTCCATTGGTCCCTATGTATATCTTTGTGCGAATAAAATGCATATTTGACCACTGTAGATTTGGCATATGTTTTAAAGTCAGTAGTGGGATTTTCAACATGTCTTTGGCTATTCAGGGCCACTTGCCCTTCCAAATAAATTTCATAGTTAGCTTTTCCAATTCAGGAAAAATGCTGTTGTAACTTTTAGGGGGATTTTGTTAAGTCACTAAATCAGTTTGGGTAGGATGGACATCTTATTAATGTTTAGTCTTCCTATCCATGAGCAGGGAATATTCTTTCATTTATTTAGGTCATCTTTGATTACCTTTAATAATGGTGTATAGTTTTCTGCATACAAGTCCTTTATAGCTTTAGATAAGTGTATTCTTAGATATTTGATTTTTTATTTGCTATTGTAAATTGAATTTTTTCTTGATTTCCTTCTCAGAATGCTCATTATTGTTGTCCAGAATTGTTAAGATTTTTAACTTACTTTTATATCCTGCCATTTTACTGAATTCATTTATCAGCACTAGAAGCTTTGCTGTAGATTTCTCAGGGTTTTCTGTGTTGGATCATGTCAACTGCAAAGAGTAAAATTTTTACTTCTTCCTTTCCAAGAAGAACACCTTTTGTATCTTTTTTCTTACCTAAGTGCTTGATTAAGTACGTCTAACACAATGTAAAATAAGAGCAGTGATAGTGGGCATACTTGTCTTGTTCCAGATGTAAGAAGGAAAGTTTTTAGCATTTTACCATTGAATATGATGTTAGATGTGTGTTTTCCATATATACCATTTATCACATTGAGGAAGATTCCTTCTATTCTTATCTTTTGAAGTATTTTCAACAGGATAGGCTGCTGCATTTTGTCAAATGCTTTTTTTGCATCAATAGAAATGATTATGTGATTTTTTTCTTTTGATCTTTTGATATATTGCATTAATTGATTTTCTTATGTTGAATCATACTTACATATCAGGGATGCATCCCACCTGGTCATAAGGTAAAATTCATTTTACATGTTGCTGAATATGTTTAACAAGTATTTTTTGAGGATTTAACATCTAGATTCTTAAGAGAGATTGGTCTATAGCTTTCCTTTCTTGTGACATCTTTGTGTGGCTTTGGGATTAGGGTGAAATTGCATCATAGAATGAGTTAATCAGGGTAGATGTTAGTTCTTTCTGGAAATATTGGTTGAATTCACTTATGAAGCTTTTTGGTCCTGGGGTCCTCTTATTTGGGAGAATTTTGATGATTGATTCAATCTCATAACTTGTGATTGGTCTTTTGAGTTCCACTGTTGTTGTCAGTGTGAGGCGCAAAGGAAGTGTCAGACAAGTTGATGCATATAAAGCAGAGGGCTGCAGCTTGCTCAGGTAAAACAGCCCAGAGATCACTGTGACCCTCTCTTTTATTCAGCTTACACCAATGCATATTATTCTCAGAATCCCTAACCTTGCTCACAAACTTTTATTCTTACTTCAGCAAGAACACTTCTTTCTCTGGCAGTCTACCAAGAAGCATAAGTATGAAAATGTTTCTTGCCCTAAAGGCCTTGGTCTTCACTAGTTTCTCAGCTTGGTGCATGAGAGCACTACCTGTTTGTGAGTTCCGAGACAATTTTTCTGGGGAATTCAGACAATAACATCTGTGTGGTGAGCTCATTCCGCTCTGCCTCCTCCTACTGATATCTGCAGTATGCAGTGTACTTGGAGACATTTACTAATGTTTCTCTTTCAGCAAGCATGCTTCATAAATGCTTAACCCTTTAAGCTCTGACTCTCAGCATCTTCTCCAACATTCCACAATTGTTTCTCTCATCACTGTAGGCTGATTGTGTGTTTCTAGAAATTTGTTCATTTCATCTAATTATTCATCTTGATGGTATACAATTATTCAAAGTTTCTTCTTATGATACTCTTTATTTCTGAGATGTCTTTGGTGATATCGCCCTCCTCATTTCTTTTTTTATGTATTTTCATCTTTTCTTTTTTTGTAATTTGTTATTCTAGCTTAGGGTCTGTCAATTTTATTAATCTTCTCAAAGAACAAGCTTTTGGTTTTATTAATTTTTTATTGTGCTTTCTTATACTTAATTCCAATTACTTCTGCTCTAATCTTTTCTATTTCTTGCTTTCTACTTGCTTTGGGATTGTTTTAATGTTCTTTCTCTGATAACTCAAAGTATGCAATTAGGTCTTTGATTTTAGCTCCTTTTAAAAAAAAAATATTGGCATTTAAGGCTATACATTTCCCTCTCAGAATGCTTTTGCTGCATCCCATAAGTTTCAATATCTTGTGTTGTCATTTTCATTCAGTTGAAGACAGTTCCTTATTTCTTTTGCAATTTCCTTCTTGACCCATTGATTGTCTCAGAGTGTTGCTTAACTACCATATATTTGTGTCTATTCTGGTTCTCTGAACATTACTGATTCCCAGCTTCATTCCATTGGGGTCAAAGAAATTATTTTGTATAATTTCAGACTTACTGAATTCACTGAGAGTTGTTTTGCAGCCTGGAATGTGGTCTATCCTAGAGAATGATGGATGTACACACAAGAAGAATGAATAAACCACTGAATTTGAGTGCAATATTCTCTATATGTCTATTAGGTCTAGATCCTCTAACATATTATTCATGATCTCTGTTTCTTTATTAATTCTCTGTTGAGATGTCCTGTCTAGTGGTGGCAATGGTATATTAAAATTCCCAACTATAATTGTAGAGGCATCTATTTATCCACTTATTTTTTCCAATGTTTACCTCATGGATTTTGATGCACCCTGGTTAGGTGCATAAATGTTTATGATAGTTCTTTTTCTTGATAGATTGCCACTTTTATTAATATACAACAACCTTCTTTGTCTCTTAAAATAATTTTTCATTTGAAATCTAGTTTTTCTGATCTTAGTATCACTACTCCTGCCCTTTCTGGTTATTGATTGCATGTAAAATTTTTTCCAACATTTCACTTGCAGCCTCCTTGTATCCCTGGGTCTGAGGTAAGTTTCTTTTAGACAGCATATAGATGGATCATATTTCCTTATCCATTTTGCCAATCTGTGTCTCTTGATTTGGAGAGTTTAATCCATTAAAATCAAGGTTAATACTTTCAATATATTACTTACATTAGCCATATTTTATTTAGGTTTATATATGTGATGTTTTTTTTTTCCTTCTCTTTTATCTTTTTAATTATTCTAACCAATAATCTTCTTTCTTTCACTCTCCTACCACCTTCTCTCTTCTGTTTTCAACCTGCAGAACTCCTATTGGTATTTCTTAAATGTCAAGTTTCTTACTGACAAATTCTCTTAATTTCTTCTTATATGTGTATATTTTGAACTCTTTCCTATTTTTGAATGCCAGCTTTGCTGGATACAGATTCTTGGCTGGAATTTTTCTTTTTCCTTTCTGCTCCTTACCTATTTCATAGCACTGCTTTCTTGCCTCCATGTTTTCAGATGAGAAATCAGCACTTAATCGTATTGAACTTCTTGAGCTTCCCTTGTATGTGATGGATCTCATTTATCTTGCTCTTTTCAGTACTCCCTCTTTGTATTGAGTATTGGAAAAATGATAAGTATTCGTCTTGTGCTAGGCCTCTTAGGATTTGTGCTGTTTGGGGAGTGCTGCACTTCCTTGGTATGTTTGTTTACATCACTCAAAGGAGTTGGGGAATTTTCAGCCATTATTTCCTCCAACACTCCTTCTGCCTCCTTTCCCTTCTATTCCCCATTTGGGAGACTATATTGCAAATATTTTGCCTTTTATATTGTCATACAAATTCCTAAGTCCATGATGGATTTTTTTCTATCTTTTTATGTATCTGTTCTATCTGTCTGATTTCAGTTGTATTGTCTTTGATATCACTGACACTTTCCTCTACCAGAAGAAAGTGATTTTAGTGTGTTTTTGATATCTTGCATTGTACCATTCATCACCATAAGATCTACTATCTTTTATGTCTACAATTTCTTCAGCATATTATCCAAGTGTTTTCTTAATATCCTTATCTGTTCCTTCAATAATTTGATTCATGATATCTGGACATCCTTGATTTAGTGTTACAAGTTCTGCATCTCCTTCTTATTTTTCTTTTCTGCTTTTTAGGTTTTTTCATTAGACTGGCCTGTCTTGCTGTTTTTTAGCATAGCTTATAATTTTTTGTTGGTGTCTAAGTATCTTTTTAACTTATGGGCTTATTAAGTTGGTTATAGTCTCTTTCTACTCTTGTGTTTTGTTGTTGTTTGTGCGAATGTGTGTGGTAAGTTTCCTTTTTGATACTTGTTTCCTCTTATTGTATACCCTTGAAATGGTTTGTGTTCACTTCAAAAAAATATTAAGACCTGTGAAAATGAAAGAGATAAGAAGAGAAAAAGAATAACAGTAATAATAATTAAAAAGTTAGAAGAGGAACTGTACAAGAGCTAGGATAATAAAGAAATATGAGCAAAAATTCATTAAAAAGTAAATGAATAATTATAAAAAGGGTGGTTTAGAAAAAAAACAAAACAAACAAAATAGATAAAAAATATTTAGTGAATTACATGGCCAGAAAGATGAGAAGAGAGGAAAAGAAGGAAAGAGAGAGAGAGAGGGCTAAAAAATGAATGCCAAACAAGAAGAGTTTGAATGAAAGAAGAGCAAGAGATGAAAGAAGATAGAAAAATGAAGAAAAGGAAAGAAATAAAATAGGTTGACAAATTAAGTAAAACCAAACAATGAAGCAGAGAAAAGAAAATAACAACAAATAAGAAACAAAACAATCCAGGAAAAACAGTCTTCCCTCTTAGACCCCTAAGGAGCATCTCAGGTTGCTAGCACTCATCAATCAATCACCCTGTAGGCTGCCCTTAACAGATAATGAACCTGGTTTTAATGAAAAAATTAAGGTAAAAAGAAAGGAACTAATAAAAATTAACACATCTGGGAGGCAGATATCACTCAAGCAATTGAGCTCCTGCCTACAACATGGGAAGTCTGGGTTTGTTTTCTGGTACTTCCTAAAGAGTACAAACAGAACAATCAGCTGACACAACAGGTTGGCATAATGAACTGACAAAACAAGATGACACAAGAGACACACAGATGAAAACATAATAAGACACACAACAAAGCTGGGAGCAGAGGTGACTCAAGCCATTGGGTGCCTTCTTCTCAACATGGGAGGTCCCAGGTTCAGTTCCTGGTGCCTCCTAATAAAAGAAGCCCAGCACAGAACAAACCGACACAGATAATGCAAAGAACAAGGGGGTGGGTGGAGAAAACAATAAATAATATAAATCTTTAAAAAAATAACATATCCAAGAAGGCCTAAAAAATAAGTAAAATCTGTCTATACATTATGGCTGAATACCTGACAACCTGGTGGATAACCTTCTCTTAGGATGTACTAGGAATCAAACCAGGTACCTCATATATGCAAGGCAAGAATTCCTCCAATGAGCTACACTGGCTCCAAAGGTTAAGTAAACTTCTGACAGATTATCTGGGTTTTTCTGTCCCCACTCACTCGGGTGAGTTAGGCTTCTAATGGTTTGCAGACACGGGCTGGTTAGGCATCAGTCTCTGCCCCCTTAATGACCTAGTTCTACTCTCATCCAGGGCATCTGGGTGTGACAGTGTGCCTGAATAGATCCCTTTCCCCTCACTCACAGGCCACCTCAGTGCTGGTGAGGGTCTTTTTGAGATTCAAAGAGGGATTAGCTGGCCAAATTTAACAAAAAATAACCACTTTCTTCCCTCTGCCAGACCTCTTTTCCATCTAAGAAATGTTTCCTCCCACTCATTTGGAAACAGTGAGCCAGTGCTTTTATCAAAGCTTATTGCCTTGAGGTTGGGACATATATGCCATTTCCAGCCACAGAGGCTAGTAACTCAGGATTTTCCTTTGGCTTCTTTATCTGTCTTACTCCCTCTTGGATGATGTGCTTCACTTTCCTATTGTATAGATCCCTAAAGCAGCTCCCACAGGTAGAGTTTTGCCCTTTCTCCATTGTCTTTCCAGAGAGAGTTGAGTTTGCCTATCTACCTTGATGCCATCTTCCCAGAATTCCCCAATCCTTAATCTCTTTAGCCATCTCATTCCATTTATTAAGGAGATTTGTATTGCTAGCTGTCATTAATTGTCTCAAAATCCTGTGTTTTTTCTAAAGGTTTAATTTGTTCCATTTGCTTGGCCATATCTTCCTGTTTCTAAAAATGGCTTTTTACTTTTTGCTAGTGTCTTGGCATCTGAATATTTATGTGTTTATTCTGTGCTCAGTTTCTATCTTTAGCCTATGGCTTTCTTATTGGCTGGCTTTTTGCTAAAGCTTTCTCTATTCCTCCTCCAGGAATGTTACTATGTTCTGTTTGGTTTTTATTTGCTTCTGTATATTTTTCATACTCCTTTTGTCTTATCTTGCTGCTATTTACAGGAGTACTAATTTCAGTAGAAGTGTCCCCCTGGAGACAAAATTCCCAGCTCTGGTTTTCAAGTTAAAACAAACTCAAAGGACCTATGAAAGGAGTGTAGATCAACTCCAGTTTGCTCTGGAGAAGGGACACTGAAGGCCTCCAATCTTCTCTTTATTTATCCTACAGTCCAGGCTTTCCTAAGGTACCCAGCATGTATCAAACTTTATCTAGTTGTTCTCCACTGCTCTAAGGTTATTCTGTGTCCTTTAATTATCAGGTGACTTAGCCCCTAGTGGAGGCATTGTTGAGGTTGAAATTGCCAGCCTACCTGGAATGAAATCTTGCACAGCTTCCAGTTACTGAGATGTGAGTACTCTGATCAGCTGCCATACCCTGTGCTGCACCAACCCCTCCAAGTGGGTAGAGTGATTCTTCCTGCAGTGTCTTGAAAGAGTGATCAAATGATTCTTGGTTCCTTTCTTTCCTAGGTAGCCTTGGAGATGTGATTGCAGCAATTTTTCAAGGAAGGCGGAGTGAATCTTCCCACTCTGCCCAGGAAAGTGTGCAATTCTCCATCCAAAGGAGCTGGGTGTGCAGCAGCCCTTCAAAGTGGGCAGGGAACTGGGTGTGCAGCAGCCCTACAAGGTGGGCAGATACCCACAAACTTCACAAGACAGTGTGCATTTACCTTCTTAATAATGCATGGGAGCCCAGTGTGAATCTGCCTGATCTTCCCAGAGAAAATTTACAAACTGCACCAAATTTCCACTGGGTATGGAGGCCTAAGCAGTGGCTTTCCAAACTGGCTATGTTGGATCAGATACCTACAGCCCTGGGATACTCTTGTGTTATTCAGTCAGCCCTCCCTCCTCTTCTGCCAGGGGTGGAGATCATACAAATGCTGCTGGCTTCTTAGAGGATTGGGCAGGTTTAAACCTCAGTTGTGCTACACATTGGAATCCAGGTAGTTGAATTTTCCAATCAGCATCTGTCATTGTTCCCAGGCCATTTATCACCTGAATTTGGAAAAGAGAGCCTCTGCTTCCAGAAGGGGGGTTGGTCCAGAGGCTGCCATGCTCATCATTGGGGGATGGACAACTTCTTCTGCAAGTGGAGTAATGTGCTCACCTCCAGATGGCCACTCTCTACTTGCTGGTCTTCCCTGGATTGTGCATTGTGATCTTCTCTTCTCTGGAGTCCCCAAAGTGTTGATCTAGATGGATCCTGGCTGATTAATTGTTATCCTGTGGGATAAGTTGGTGGTTTGTGCCCCCTACTCTGTTGACATCCTGCAATATAATTTTTTTAAGCCAATGGCATACTGAATTACAGACTAAATAACATGTATTATACATATATTTTATCAATAACTCTTATAAAAATATTCAAATAAATTAACCATTTTCTTCTTTCATATATAGGTCAATTAATTTTTTCACTGCTGCCTCTCTAAAGAATTTTCTTTCTATTTGACTGAATTACCCATAAGAGCTACTTATTTTGAATTGGTTGGTCACTAATAGCAAGTCTATAATTGAATATTTTATGATAGAGACTATTGTTATTATGTGAAGTAGTTCATTGTTATTATTGACTTATGGAAAATTTTCAAAATAAGAGTATTAATCAAATATTGAATAAAATCTGTGTGCATATTAAAATTAATATCCTAAATAATGAATTTGCAAACCAATAACAGTTTGACACAGGTATGTTTAATATTTACAATACAGAGACTCATCGGCCTAAAATTTAAAAAATTAAGAAATATTCTATATGTCTTATCCAAAAAATGACAGACAAAATAAAGAAAATAAAATAAAGTGCACATTTTAAAATGAATTTTTTCAAAAATAATGAACATGTAGTATATTTGAAGATTCACAATTTAAGAACTTTTTGATTTAGTGGAATTAATGAGTGGAATTATGATATCACTTCAATTTCCTGCTTGGGAAGGATTAGGACACATTTCTGTTTATCTATGGAAGGTGATTTCAAAGTGTCAATAGTTCAACTTTCAATTTTGACAGTAACCAGTTAACAATAGTTTAATTAAATAATTTGAATATACACATTAAATCTTAGTGCTAACAAAAAAATCACTAAGTTAGGTACTTGTTATGACTAAATTAACTTAGGGAACCAAATATCTTGCATGTTACAACAGACTTTTTGAAATGATGATCAACTTGATACAAGCATAACTATTATCAAATAAGGTTATTATTTGAAGGTAATAAGATATATCTGTAGAATATAACTGTAGTCTGTTCTTTTCTTTTCATTTATTTTATTAGTATTAAATAAGCTACATGCCTCATGGAAATGATATTTTATATTCCTTTCTCTGTACCCACATTCTATGCACTAAAACAAAGTTACTAGCTTAACCTTAAACGAGCAGTTTATGTGGAGAATAATGCACATTTGTTGATTATTGGAAAGAACTGAACTCACTCATTGCTTATTCAAATTTTTAAACACTTTTTGTATATATAGAGAAACACAGACTCTTAAAAGATACATTAAGATTTGCCTAAAAACCTTAGATGCAAATACTTTGAAACATGTAAATATGTAATATTATACAGAGTATATTGTATGATTAGCCTAAATGTTTATAAAAGATAGATGCTCTAAACTGCATGTTGTGTCTATTCTTCAACCTTTAGAATAATTAAACAAGGAATTTTGAA
>JAQZBX010097630.1:0-11669 GCA_029593785.1 Cabassous unicinctus | reverse complement strand
TTTATGTGGGATGTTATGGGAGGTATGGGAGGTGAGGAACATGGGAATCCCTGTAATTTTTGTGTAACACTTATGTAATCTAAGCATCTTTTAAAATATATATAAAAAATAACATTTATGTAAGCAAATGCACATATATGCATATCTATTTATATATCACCTTACAAATATTGGTTTGTATTGTGAAAAATTTGATTTTACTCACAATAAAAAAAAGACTATTAATCATGAGTTACTCTGATTGTAGAAACTGTTTTATCAAAACAATTTGATCTCCTTTTAAAAATTAAATTTACATTCACAATTCAAAACAGTCAACTGTCTTTCAGAAAATTTTTGAAAGATAAAAAAATATGAAGGAAAAAAATGGTCTACGTAGGTAGGATTCCCTCCCAAAACGGGACTTATTCATTGTTTCACCTCAAGAGAGTTTAAGGTTTGTTATCAAGGTCTGTATATTATCCTCAAATTTATTAAGAATTATTTTCTAATTGGTTATACCATTTTTACAATTAATAGTTTCAAAACAAACAGTTTATACAAACTGTATAAATGAGCATAATTTTCTTTACTTGTATTTTTGTTATTGAACAAGTTTATCAAAATAAATCGCCAACTAAAGAAAAAATAAATAAATAAATAAATCATGCAACAGACTCACAACTCACAGGAATAAGTTCTTATCACAGCAATATTTCAAATTACAGTCTCAGAAAACTCAGTTACTCATGAATGATTAGGAGTATGACAATAGTGAGAGATGATTAAAGCAAAACTAGCAGCTGTAATAAATAAACACCCAAAATCTGAATGATTTATTAGTACAGGAGTTCTCAGTCAATAAAATCCAATGTAGGAAGGGGGTTGCTGTACGAGGCCTCTACTCCACACAGTCATTCAGGAACCCATTCTAAAGGAGAAAGCCATAAGCAACACAGGTAGCACTTCCAAATCTACAAGTAAAAATAGAGGATGTCCTGTTGATTTTGAATTTGAGATAAGCAGCGAAAAACATTATTATAAGTAAATGCAAATGCTGACAAACAGAAAGTCAATCTCTGCTGTAGCAAAAGCCCATGATACACTGCTCCATATGTGTGGTGTTTAGCAATCTACAATGGTATTAAGAACAAAGAGAGTAGAGTCAGAGCTCAAGGGGTTGCAGTACATGAAAAATCATGCATAATTTAATGTCAGCTGCATGTCTAATCAGGTGCAGGAGTAAGGTAACTTAGAAGTAGAAAATCAGAGATCATTTATGATATAAAATAAGATTTAATTTTGTAGCATTCAAATTTTTGCACGTTGATTCCTCTTGCAGCTAATGGCTATAATTAAAAGAAAAACAATGTATGGGAAATGTAGGCCTATAATTCATAAATCTTCATATATATTATATATATAATTTTATATTCATATATATATATATATATATACACACACACACATATATGGAGTATAGGCATGTGAAGAGTATCACCTAGATAGAAGTTGCAAGCTATGGATGGTAGTAGAGAGACACTATGCAACATTCAAATGTGTTTGGACCATCAAAAAACATTAGAAGATTCCTCTCAAGTGCTGCTAATTTTCAGGGGTCAGACCCGGAATAAGTAATAAATGGAAGAGAAAAGCTATAGGCTGATGAAAAAGATACACAATCATAGTTGAATATTGCTTTATGCAAATATGGATACCTGCTTAGTAGGGTATACATTTGTTAATCTATGAATCTTAGAACCATGTATACTAGAAGATGATCTTCTTCTGTGAAAATCTTCTTCAATTTGATAAAGGTCCATCATTCAAGTATCACTGATTACCTGGAGAATTCTAATGTACTAAATTGAAAAAAATATTTACAAAGTAATAAATATTTTGTGAATGTTTCCCATGAAAATCTAAGTAAAAATAAAAGTGATGTGAAACATATGAGACTTTCCTTTCAAGAAGTCATGATGATTTACTTTCTTTACTTCATCCTTCCCAGACTTTAGTAGTTATGACAGAAGGAAATGGCACAGAAGGAACTGTATTCTTCCTTCTGGGAATTGGTGCCCAGCACAGGTATCGGCATATCCTCTTCATTGTATTTCTACTGATCTACACAACATCCATGCTGGGTAACATTGGAACAATCCTACTCATCAAGACAGATTCCAGACTTCAAACATCCATGTATTTTTTCCTACAACCTTTGGCTTTTAAGGATATCAGTTATACTTCTGCTATCACTCCCAAGAGTTGCAAAACTTCATATCAGAAAATAAATCAATACCATTCGTGAGATGTGTAATGCAATTTTGGGTTTATTTGCCACCAGTGACTGTTACCTCCTAGCTGCCATGGCAGTGGACCGTTATGTAGCCATCTGTAACCCACTTCACTATCCCATAGTCATGTCTCAAATAGTCTGCATCCAATTGGTAGCTGGTCCTTGTGTAATGGGCTCAATAAATTCCTCTGTACACACAGGTTTTACATTTTCATCGTCCTTTTGCAAGTCCCACGCCACCAATCACTTTTATTGTGATGGCCCCACAATTCTTGCCCTTTCCTGCTCCAACATTGACATCAACATCATGCTACCTGTTGTCTTTGTGGGATTTAACTTGACGTTCACTCTGATGGTCATCATCTTCTCTTATATATACATCCTGGCCACCATGCTAAAGATGCCCTCTACCGCAGGGAGGAAAAAAGCCTTCTCCACGTGTGCCTCCCATCTCACAGCAGGCACCATTTTCTATGGAACCCTCTTTTACATGTACTTACAGCCTCAAAACAATAATTCCCAGGAGAATATGGAAGTTGCTTCTGTATTTTTTGGTATTGTGATTCCCATGTTGAACCACTTGAGAAATAAGGAGCTAAAAGAGACTCTAAAAGTGTTAGGGAAGAAGTTCTTCTAGATTGGGCCCAAATTTTTAAAATTCAGCATGCAAAAGTAACCAGTAGATATGTTTTATTACAGTTTATAATTTCTGAAATTGGGACCATTTTCATCTCTTATGTCAGTGATGCTTCTCTCAAAAGACAAGATCTTAGAATGAAGGAAATTCAAAAAATATCTCTCAAAATTTTTCCTGAATGTAATGGAAAAACTTACCTCCTCAACCTGTCAAGAAGAGTCTTTTCCTGATTGTTTAAAATAAAAGATGAAATGAAATTTTAAAAGCATTTAACTTTTTTGAATATATACTTGAACTCTATAAAAACTCTCATTCATATGTAATCAATATTAAAATTGAAGTTTATTATTTTCCATTTATTTCAACAAGTTCCCAAAATTTTCTACAATGAGACTATACATAAATCTATTCTAATTATTATACAAATCTAAATGTAAAATAAATTTATTATCTTTAAAATCATCTTCTGACTTAGTATAACCTCTCTATTCAATATGCCCATGTTAGTGATATTTCCTAACACATAAAAATAGTTCTGTCATTGGTTGCCCTCTATATTCTGAATCCATTTCTTTCTTGGTTGGAGAAAGAATTCTAGCAAACATTTTCTACTTCTTTCTTGAATAAGAGTAAAGAATCTAGAATGCAGCTGGATCTAAAATCCAAATGGTGGAAATTCATTTATAAAGGGCTTAAAATTCATTTTACTACACACGAATAGTTTAAACTACACAATCTCAATGGAAAATCCAACGGAGGCCAAGAATTCATTGAATCGGGAAGAAAATGTGCTGATAGATAAGCTTCAGGTGAAAAGAACTACCTGAATTTGACAGATGCCGTGCTAACTGATTAAAAGAACAACTATCACATCAAAGTAAAATGAGCCAGACTAGTGAATTGACCAGAAATTGTAAATTACAGCATGAAGAGAATTTGGAAAAAGAAATGATACATTTTCAAACAGGATATCCTGTATAAATTCTAAGTGAAAAAAATGTAACCTGAAGTTTCCTGAATCTCCCCCTGGAAATATTCTGTCTTTATCAAGAAAAGTATGTTCTATCCAAGGGCAAATCCAACAGAAACCAAGAGGGAATGATAGAACACATTCTTCTCTACAGACTTCAGAAGGAGCAGGTCCCTTCTGATACCTTGATCTTGGTCTCCTAGCCAACAGAACTGTAAGACAATGAATTACATATTTGGTGATTTGTTACAGCAGTTCTAGCAACTAAGACAGAGTCCAACATGGGAATCAGGAGCCAATATGAGAGTTATGTAATAATACGCATTCGATACTAAGGTAGAGGAAATCCCCAGAGATAATTGGTTCTGAGACAAATAGACACAAACAGTTATATCTCCGAGGTTTATGTGAAGGAGGAGAAGTTGTTCTAGGTTCTGGCCTGAGAAAAGTGAGCAATTGCTCACATTTATTCAAGAAAAATGGTGGTCATTCAAGATAAAGGAAAGAGCATATGGGTAATAAACATTTAAAGGGTGCTCAACATTACTATTATCAGGGAAACAAATTAAAATGATAGTAAGATTGCAATTCATGCTTTTCATTCCTTTAATTTTAAAGAAGCTTTAGATTACATAAATGTTACATTGAAAATATGGGGGATTCCTATGTACCCACCCCTTCCCCCTCCCACACTTTCCCCATTTAACATCTTTCATTAGGGTAATGTATTTGTTACAATTGATGAACATATATTGAAGCATTACTACTAAACATGGTCTATAGTTTACATTGTGGTTTACAATTTGCACTGCACAATTTTGTAGGTTTTGACAAAATGTATAATGGTCTGTATCCATCATTGCGGTATCAAACAGAACAATTCCAATATCCCCCTAATACCTGATGTCACATCTATTTTCCCTCCCCTTCCCCTCAGAACCTCTGGTGACAACCATCTTTATATCAATGTTACAAGCACTTCTATTACTAGAATGATAATAAGTCCACTTTAGTCCATAGTTGCATTCCCCCCTTATGTTTGTTCATTCCTCAATCTTGAGGATTTGGGTATGGTGATGCCCACTCTGCTTATGATTGAGAGGGGGCTTAGATCCCATGGTGCAGATGCACAGAACTATCTTGCTTGCAGTTGCAGATACTCTCTGTTTTTGAGAATAAGCATTGTTCATCATTGTCCTTTTGTTAGTTGTCCCGGGTGAATCTGATGACCTGGAGAATAGGTGTTGGCTGCAACTCTGCTGAGATTTAGGGCTCAAACAGCATATGAACAGCTGAAAGATTTA
Source organism: Cabassous unicinctus (assembly GCA_029593785.1). NCBI lineage: Eukaryota > Metazoa > Chordata > Mammalia > Cingulata > Chlamyphoridae > Cabassous > Cabassous unicinctus. The sequence goes on along the minus strand of JAQZBX010097630.1, from coordinate 6,483 downwards.
AGTCTCTGAGACATATATTTAGTGGACATGGTGCTAGTTATAGATTCAAATAAAAGGGGCAGAAGGATCATGTGTAGGAAAAATATAAATGAGTCTAACTCTGATACACTGGAGATATAAGTTATTACATATTCCAAAGTAAGGCCCACTGATGAAGTGCTGATTTCCTTGGGTTGTCTGCCCTGCCTATAGTGTCTAGAAGGCTCTAGAGCCCTCAGAGAGCCCACAGTAAACATATGGCACTGTTTACTGTGGCAAACATTGACATCCTCCTGAGACATGCATAAGCAAAACCTCTGGAATGACCTCCCAACTCACGTTGAAATTTCTTAGCCACAAAAACTCACTTGTATTTAATATTTCCCCTTTTGGTCAAGGTCTTTTTCCATATGCATCACTAGTTGGCACTTGGTTATAATCCCTCAGTTCCAGGGAAGCTCATCCCTGGGAGTACATGGCCCATGTCAGGGGAAAGGCAGTGAATTTATATGTATAGTTTGACTGAGAGAGAGGCCACATTTGTGCAACAAGGAGGCTTTCAGGAGGTAACTGTTAGGAGTAACATATATATTACTAAGCTAAGTTTCTATTTCACTAGAACAAGGTTCAAAAGTACAGGCATCAGTAACAAGGGCCTGGCGTATTGGTCTGTCCTCCTTCTCTAGGCACTGCCCATGTACTCTAGAGAATCTAGTCACTCAATTCAAAAATATAGCAGGACTCCCCAGGATGGGAATTCAATGTTCTATTGGTTATTGTGTCTGTCTCCACCCACCAAGACAACACCCAAAGACCACATGGACACATTCATATGCCATAAAGGCATGTCGCAGGTATACTCTTCCCCACACAATCCCCACCGCGGACACCCTGCACCAATGATCCTCCCCTGTCACAGTTGCAACCCTTCTGCAATACAAACCTTCCCAAAAACAAACCCAAAAGAAAATTTTTTGCATTGTAACTCTCATCACTGTAAGATCTGTTATCTTTTTGTATATTGACAATTTCTTCTGGATATTCCCCTAGTGTCTTATATGTTTTCATTTTATTTTCATACAAGCTTTAGGTTACAGAAAAGTCACATCGAAAATTAAAGCAATTCCCATATACTCCACCCCTTCTCCTTCTCCCATTTTCCCCTATTAATAACATCTTACATGGGTATGGTACATTTGTCACAATTTATGAAAAAATATTGAAGCATTGCTACTAATCATGGTCAATAGTTTGGTTTACATTTTGCCCTGTACATTTTTACAGATTTTGAAAAAATGTATAATGATCTCTATCTGTCATTGTAAGATCATGCAGAACAATTCCAATGCCCTAAAAATGCCCTGTGTTCCACCTATTCTTCCCTCCCCCTCCTCTCAGAATATATAGTAATCAATAAGTTTAAATTTTTGAAGAATAAGGTTGATAGTTACATGCATTAATATTGAGGGTTTGATATACTGTTCTCTTTTATTAGACACTACGTATGTACTTCCGAGATTCTTTTCCCTCTATTTAAGGACATAGCAGGACTCCCCAGGATAGGAGTTCAATATTTTCTTGTTTATTATGTGGTTCTCCACCTGCTGAGATAACACCTTATGACAAGATGAACAAATTCATATTCCATAGAAGCATGCCCCAGGTGAACCTTTCCTACATATCCCCTGACCAACGACATCCTGCACCAGTGAACCTCCCCTGCCATATTTGCCAAAAGAACATTCTCACCATCCTAGCTACAACCACAGACCTAGAGTTCACTTGCTCCTTCCTCCAGTGGCCCCCCAGTTCCATGGATAGTCCAACCCAAACCCTCACCCTGCTCACCCTCTTATTCCAGCACTTTCGACCCCACTCACATCTCTGCACACCATCACCCCCATACACTATCAAACCAGTCCTTCCACCTTCTCATAGGGTTTGCCCATATTGAGCATTGACTCACCACACTCTACTCCCTTTCTGTCTCCTAATAACCTATCTTCCAGACTTAGCTCTGTGAGTTTGCTCAACATGCTTAGGTCATATCAGTGAGGACATGCAATATTTGCCCTTTAGTGACTGGCTTACTTTACTCAAAATAGGGTCTTCCAGATTCATCCATGTTGGCATGTGTGTCAATACTTCATTCTTTTGTACAGCTGATTGATATTCCATTGTATGTATACACCACATTTTGCTTATCCATTCATCTTTTGATGACACTTGTGTGGCTTCCAACCTTTGGCAATAGTGAATAATGCCTCTATGAACATTGGTGTGCATATATCTGTTCATTTGCTTTCATTTCTTCTGAGTATATACCCACAGCGGGATTTTGGATCATATGGCAGTTCTGTATTTAGCTTCCTGAGGAACCACCCAACCATCCTCCATAATTGTTGCACCATTCTACATTCCCACAAGCAGTGGATGATGTTTCCCTTTCCTCCACATCCTCTCCAACATGGATGTTGTTGGAGTTGTCTGTTTTTTAATGGCTGTTTTTTAATTGCTGCCAGGTGTAATATATCACATTGTAGTTTTGATTTGCATTTCTCTAATAGCTAGTCATGTTGAGCATATTTTCATGTGCTTTTTAGCCATTTGTATTTCTTCTTTGGAGAAGTGTCTGTTCAAATCAATTGCCCATTTTTTAAATGGGTTGTTTGTCTTTTTATATTTGAGGTGTAGAATTTCTTTATATATACTGGATATTAGACCCTTATCAGATAACTGTTTCCCAAATATTTTCTCATTGAGTAGGCTGTTTTTTCACTTTCTTGACAAAATCCTTTGAAGTGCAAAAGTTTTTAATCTTGTGGAAATCCCATTTATCCATTTTTTTTTCATTGCTCTGCTTTGGATGTAAAGTTTAGGAAACCATTTCCAACTACAAGATCTTGTAGATGCTTCCCTACACTATATTCTACTAGTTTTATGGTCTTGGCTCTTATATTTAGGTCTTTCATCCATCTTGACTTAATTATTGTAAAGGGTATGAGATGGTGATCCTCTCATTCTTTAGAATATGGATATCCAGTTCTCCCAGCACCATTTGTTGAAGGGGCCATTTTACCCTATATGAGTAGGCTTGGTGGCATTGTTGAATGTCAATTGACTGTATATGTAAGGATCTATGTCAGAACTCTCAATTCGGTTCCATTGGTCTGTATGTCTATCTTTGTGCCAATACCATGCAGTTTTGACCACTGTAGCTTTGCAGTATGCTTTAAAGTCAGGTAGCGTGATTCCTCCAATTTCGTTTTTCTTTTTTAATGTTTTTGGCTATTTGGAGCCCCTTACCCTTCCAAATAAATTTCATAATTAGCTTTTCTAATTCCGTAAAAAATGCTGTTGTAGGTGGTCAAGACTGCCCAGGTGATCAGAAGAGTCTACACAACAAATGGTGCTGGGAGAAGTGGATATCCATATCCAAAAGAAAGAAAGAAGACCCCTATCTCACACCTTACACAAAAATTAACTCAAAATGGATCAAGGACCTAAATAAAAAATCAACAACCATAAAACCCCTAGAAAAAAGTGCAGGAAAATATCTTTAAGATCTTATGATATTTGTTTCTTCCTTCGACCCTCCCCCTGGTCCCATGGACTCTGGACATTTGCAGGTCTGTGGTTAAACCTATACTGTTGGAAATGTTTTTTGGCAAATATGGCAGGGGAGAGTTACTGGTGTAGTGTGTCAAGTGGGGGTGGTGTACTGGATCGGGTGCATGTGGGGCAGGCTTCTATGGAATATCTAAGTGTTCATCTTGTCATAGTGTGCTATTGGGTGGAGATCCAAACAATAATCAAGAAAATATTAAACTCCCATCCTGGAGAGTCCAGCTATGTTCTCAATTGGAGGGACAAGAATCCCTTGAGAACATAGGCAGTGCCTAATAAAAGGAAACAGACCAATATGTCAAGCCCTCAAAATTGCAAGTAACTATGAATCTCATTCTTCAAAAATTGAAACTTAGTAAATACTATAGTTTCCCAGGGGAAGGGGGGCGGAAATCAATTAGATGGAAGGCAGGGCATTTTTAGGGCATTAGAATTGTTCAGCATGATCTTCCAATAGCAGATATAAGCCACTTCAAATTGTGTCAAAACCTATAAAAGCATACAATCCAAAATATAAAGCATAATGTAAACCACTGACCATGGTTAGTAGCAATGTTTCAATATTTGTACATCAATTTAACACATGTGCCATCTGCATGTAAAATGTTAGTAATAAGGGAGAGGGGGAAAGGGGTAAGGCGTTGGGTATGTGGGAATCACCTGTATTCTCTATGTGACTTTTCTGTATCCTAAAGCTTCTTTGAAGATTGAATAAAAATAAGACACTGGGGAAACATACGGAAGAAAATGTCACTGTACATGCAAGACAACAGATCTTACAGTGATGAAAGATACAATGTCTAAATTATATTTTTTATTATTTCAAATTGTTTTAATTTTTTGTATTTTATTGGTTAATTTTAAAATTATTACTTCATTTTCTAATTAATTTTATTTGGTTATTTTGTTGGCTTCATTTTTTTTGTAGAGGTTTTGGATCACAGAAGGGTCACAACAGTTGCAGGAGAGGATCACTGGTGCAGGGTGTGAGTCACATGGGAAGGGGTTCACCTGGAGCATGTCTCTAAGACATATGAATATGTTCAATTGTCCATGAGACATTGTCTCAGTGGGTGGAGAGCAATACAATAACTGAAAGAATATTGAATTTCCATCCTGGAGAGTTCTGCTACATTCTCTGATAGGACATCAAGTATCCCCAAAATGCAAGGACAATGTCTAGTGAAGGAAGACAGACCATTATGCCAGGCTGTTGAAGTTGATGATTGTACTTATGAACCTTTTCTTGTGAAATTGAAACTTAGCCTAGTGTTATGTACTGCCTAAGAGTTACCTCCTTAAGGCCTCCTTGTTGCTCAAATGTGACTTCTCACTAAGCCAAACTCACAATATAAACCCACTACCTTCCCCCAGGTGTGGGACATGACTCACCAGGATAAGCCTTCCTGGCAGTGAGGGATTATTACCAACTAGCAATCCATCTGGAGGGGACCTTAGCCAAAAGGGGGAAATGGTAAATACAGTGAGTTTTTATGGTAAGAGATTTCAAAGTGAGTCGGGAGGTCATTCCAGAGATTATGTTTATGCAAGTCTCAGCAGGATCTCATTGACTGCCACAGTAGACAGTGTCTCAGATAATGAGGCTCTGAGGGCTCTAGAGATATCTGTAGAGCCCTCAGGAGGGCTACTGTAGGCAAGGCAAACAGTTCAGGAGTTTGGTGCCCTGTCTGTGGAACTTGCTTTGGAGTTTATGCTTCCCAGTGCAACAAAGCTAAACTCATTTATAGGTTCTCTGTGCACGGCTTTTCTACCCCTTTTGTTTGAACCCTTAATTAACACTATACTTGATAAATATATGTCCCAGAGACTTAAATCTTTGGTCCGTCCATATACAGTTGAGACTTGAATTTCAGTGGAGTTGTGGCACCTACTTTCCAGTTCATTGGACTCACCCAGGACAACTAACAAGGAGATGATGGGGGACAATGCCCATCCCAAGGAACAGAGAGTGTCTGCAACGGCAAGCAAGATAACTCTATCCATCTGCCCCATGGGATCTAAGCCCTCTCAATTAGTAGGCATCTTGGGGGTAGAGTGGGCATCCCAAAATCCTCAAGATTGGGGAATGAACAATGGACTAAAGTAGATTTATTACTATTCTACTATAGATTTATTATTATTCTAGAAAGGGAAGAACTCTTATCATTGACGTAGGGGTCTTGGCCATCAGTGCTTTTGTGGGATGGGAGAGCGAGGGTTGGGTATAATATGGGGGTATTTTTGGGACTTTGGATTTGTCCCGCATGACATTGCAGTGACAGATACAAGCCATTGTATGTTTTGTCAAAACTTACAAAATTGAGCGGGACAAAGTATAAACTATAATGTAAACTGTAGACCATGGTTAGTAGCAATGCTTCAATATGAGTTCATCAATCATAACAAATATATCACACAAACAAAGGATGTTGTTAATGTGGGAAAATGTGGGAGGGGGAGAGAGTGGGGCATATGGAAATCCCTTAAATTTTTTATGTAACATTTATGTAATCTAAAGCTTCTTTAAAAATAAAAAAAAATTAATTATTAAAAAAAGGCCTTATGGTAGGCAGTAGTTTCTTAAACCTTACACCCAAAGCACAAGCAAAAAAAGAAAAATGAGATAAATGGGACCTCCTCAAAATTTAACACTTTTGCACCTCAAAGGACTTTGTCAAAAGGGTGAAAAGGAGCCAACTCAATGGGAGAAAATATGTGGCAATCACATATCCGATGAGAGTTTAATATCCATGATATACAAATAGATCATACAACTGAACAATAAAAAGATAAACTACCCAATTAAAACATGGGCAACAGACTTGAAAAGACAATTGTCCAAAGAAGAAATACAAATGGTAAAGAAACACATGAAAA
>JAQZBX010097629.1:0-11671 GCA_029593785.1 Cabassous unicinctus | reverse complement strand
CATGTTTTCCTGTTTCTCAGTGTGGTTTGTAATCTTTTGTTGCCCTCTAGTCATCATTTATCTTGATGGATTTATTCAGTTCATTAGCTTCTCTCTCTGCTCTAGAGTTTTATTTAGCTGGTGGTTCTGCATGTGTGTAAAGTTTTCTCTTTGATACTTTTTCTTCTTATTTTATTTCCTTGCTTCTTTCTATGTTCTCTTGAAGGCAAAAGATTAGGGCTGGAGGAATTGAAAGATGTGAGGAAGGAAGAAGGATAATAGTAATATTGATAAAAGTTAGAAGAGGGGCCAAATAAGACTTAATGAAGTGAATATTTAACTCATGTTGGCAGTGTAGAGTAATAGGAAAGAAAGTGGAGTACCTACAATGGACTGGGAAACCAAATAGAGGAATATGTATATAATTATTTAGAAGGCTAGAATTATGAGGAGGGAGAGAAAGAGTTAAGAAAGAGCTAAAAGGAAAGAGTGAATATTAATAAAGAAAGAAAAAAACAAAATAGAGGCAATAGAAATTGACACCCTTTAGTTGTGGGCATATGGGGAAAATGTGGTATTTAATAGCCACAACAGAAAGCAGAAGGCAGAAACATGAGGAAAGGATAAGAGATAGTTTGGAATACAAAATCAATATTTAGAGAGAATGGGAAATTACTGAAGAAGAAGCATAGCAAAGAAGAGAGAAGCTAGGAGCACCTAATTAAAAAAAAAATAGAAAGAAGAAAGGGGCTAGGAAAGAGGAAAGAAAAGCAAGAGACAATAAATAAACAGAGAAAAAGCAAACAACCACACTGGCAAGCAGTCAAACAAAGCTAAGGGGGATCAATATTCCCTGGGGTCCCGTGGATCCTCTCAGCCTGCTTGTGTTTATCAAACAATTTCCCCACAGGGTTTTTATATGCAGGTCCTGAAGCAGCTTTTGGCTATTAAACTAAATTAAAAAGAATTTATTTTTCATTTATTAAAGTGACCATTTTATTTATTTATTTATTTATTTTGGTGTAATACAGGACCAAAAATAAGTCCTTCTCTAGACCACCCCCCTCACAGAGGGGACCTTAACTGGGCTCGTGGAAACTAATCAAGCACTTCCCAATTTCTGGATTCCCCAGGGACGCAAAAGTCTGATGTTTGTCAGTGTAGAATGCTAAAAACGGCAGACTCCGCCCTTCTGGATCAGAGCCCCTGCATCACTGGGCTGCAGGTAAGTGAGGTTTACTCTGCAGATTCGCCTCTCCCCTTAGCCTCTAGCTGTTTCAAGTTGGCTTATCTGCTCCCCAAAGTTATGAGGGCGTCCAGGCAGCCAGATCGACAGCTAAAATATCCCCTCTCTGCTTTCTGTCAGAACCATCCCTCTCTTGGAGATTGCCCCTCTCCCCAGCTCTGCGGGGCTTGGGGCTTATCCCTGGGCAGCTAGTCAAATCACCTCCCTCTGCAGATTCACCCCTCCCCTCTGGGTGCCAATTCACTGCAGCTGTTTTGTTCGTCTAAGTTGCAGGGGGCTTCAGGGAGCCAAATCCCCAGAAAATAAAGCTCTCTTGCTGGGGGTCCCCCCTCAGAAAATGCCCCCTCCCCCCGGGTTGCGTTACCGGAGGGGAGTCGCGCTTCCAACCGGCTTCCCCCCCCCATAAGGGTGAGGGTCAGCCGACTGTGTTAACCACCACAGGCAGGCTTAAAACTCATGAATCTCTATGGTTCAGTCCACGCCGTTGATCTGCCCAGACAGATGTCCCAAGCTTCTCACTCCCCATGCCCACAGCACAGACCCCCATGCAGGACCCCGTCCACTCTCCGCTGTGTTCTGGGAGCTGTCTGCAGTTGCCCTCCTAAGCCGATGCCATCTTCTGCCAAATCTTTACTGATATTTTTAACCAGCATTTTCTTTGGGGATTGGGTTTCCAGGATCAGTTGGGCTAGTATGAGGTCCCCCAGGTCTGGCCGCCTGTCTGGTTCGTATATTCTGATTCCTAGTTTTAGTCCTGTTTGGGATTTTAAAAAGGTATTTTCTGATCCAGTGATTATGTTTAATAAGGTGGATTTCACAGGATTGCAGGTTCCTAATTTACAGTTTGCCAGACCGGGAACCTCTTCTGCAGGATATATGGGGAAGTTGGGGCTCCTGCCCTGGTGGCACCAACTACTAGGCCCCAAGAGTGGCAGAAGTGCCCATTTCCAGAGGGCCTTTGGCATAGGTAATTGTCATAGGTGCTATAGACACAGCCCTGACACCCCCCCCGGGGGGGCAAGGGTAACGTCATTTCTTATTGCTCTGCAAGCATCGAACACTACAGAAGCTGAGGTCATCCCTGTTAAAAAGGGTGTTGAGGCATTCAGCACAGGTTGGTTACCCCAGGTCTGGGTGATCTGTAACCACCATTGGTTTTGGGGGCGGGTATTGGCTCCTGGGAGGGGGCAAGGAAGAAAAGGATAAGCAAGACAAGGCACAAAAACATCCTATTATACACCAATAAACTATTGCAATTAAAGCTCTATTTGCTATAGTCCAGTGCAGGAGCCACAGCAGCTAGTCCAACTCTGAATACCAGGGCAAGTAGGCCATATAAGCACAGGATCCACCAGGAGCAGGGGTCATTTCAGCAGGTGTTTGACAAGGTCGGGGTTTGGGGATCCTGAGCAACTCACACTCTCAAGGGGTAGCTGGGTACGGGTTGGGCTGTCCAGCTGTCCTGTTCTATATTGGGGTGTGCCTTCTTGACCCTGGAATGACAGATCCAAGGGATGATGCCTGGAGAATGGAATCTTGGCTAGCCTCCCCCAGGAGCTTGAGATTTCCTTTGAAGGCCTGGATAATTGGGGGTGGCCATCCAAATAGAATTTCAAAGGGTGAATAGCCTGTGGGTCCTGGGATGCACCTAACTCAGAGAAGGGTTAAGGGAAGTAAGTCTACCCAGGGGAGACCACTTTCTTGGCAGAATTTGGCTAGGGTGGCTTTGAGAGTTCGATTCATGTGTTCAACTTTCCCTGAACTCTTTGGCCTGTAAGCAGTATGGAGTTTCCACTTGATCCCTAACATTTTCACCAGCTCTTGGACTATGGCAGCCACAAAGGCTGGGCCATTGTCACTTCCAAGAGACAGCAGCAGCCTGTGTCAGGGAATGATTTCTCTAAGTAAAGCCTTCGTCATTTTTCTTGCCTTTTTGGTGTGAGTGGGGAAAGCTTCAACCCAGCCTGAAAAGGTGCATATCATCACTAACAGATATTTTTGTACCCCTGACTTGGTTTCACTTCTGTGAAGTCTATTGAGAGATCTTCAAAAGGGGCTGTCGCTGTGTGTTGGATACTGGCCGGACATTGGGGACCCGGCAGAGGGTTGTTTTAGGTACAAACTTGGGACTGGCTGCTGATGGTGGCACAGAGGGAAGCTAGTTGGGCTATGTAGTAGTATCTCCCAAGCAAGACAGTCAGTCCCAAGCTGGAGGCACAACGGGCCTGCTTGGTTGGGTTTCCCAGCCAACACACCAAATGTTGCAGCAGAAAAAAACTTAAGACTATGAGAAACCCAGGTGTGCACACAGAGAGATGGAGGAACAAAGTTTTAATTACGTGCAGGCCCAGAGGAGAATCTAGTCTCCCAAAATCTGAGCTCTGGGCATGGGCTTTCATGGAGTTATATAGGTTTCTGTTTATTAGCTAGTGGGTTGCTGGGCAAGTGGGCAAATTTCTGAAGCAAGAAGGCAGGCGGGGGTTACTGAAGCAAAGGTGCAAGTTTAGCTTATCTTCCTAAAGCAGAGGGCCTTAGGGAACAAAGGAGGAGAGTCATTAACTTTGTGGATTCCAGACAAAAGGGGGAGGAGGGCACTTATCTCCCTAAGTTGTGGATTCCATGGGAGAAAGGGAGGAGGGTTGGTTATCTGTGTAAAGCTGTGGGTTTCTGCAAAGGGGGAGAAACAGAACAGAGCTGCAGCACTTTCTTCATCAGAAGGACTGTTATTCACATAGACTCTGTGGCATTGGGCCATGGAGAACACTTGGTAAGGACTGTGATATCATAGGATGGCTGATTGTTTTCTTTTTCATGGGCAGTTCTCTATCTTTTCTTAGTCTGTTTTTTGTTTCCTGTCTGCTCCTTTAGGCTTAAACACATTGATTTGGCAGCTGGCTGAGTGCTGATGATCCATGTATTCTCCATTTTCATTCTGCTTAGAGGTGTCAATGTGGATCCTACAGGGCTCGCCTTTTTCACCTCCACACTTTGGTGGAGTAAATGCTGTGGGGCTGCAATGCATCTGAATAAAGTAGATGTGTATTTTGCAGGGTCCCAGAGAAATTCAATCACATTTAACTGACTTGGATTTGTCCTTGTGTCAATTATTCCCACAGACATTAGAATATCTAAATCAATAAATCTGTCTCCTGGATGATTCCACTTCCAGATTTCAAGTTGCTGATGCTCTGTATATTGTAGCTGTCTGTCATGGAATACGTCTCTTATTGTATTCTTTACCAATTTTCCACAAATTTCAGGCATATCTCCTGTTGTCTGATTATCCAGCATCCGAATTTCATAAGATTGACCTTGGTTCAAGTAAGTGTTTCATGGTGCAGTTTTACGGCTGGTGACTGTTGCAGCACACATCACTTACTGAGTGGGTGGGTGTTCAGCTTCACCATCCAATGGAAGACTGGAATCTTCCTGCTTGAAAATGGGCAATGCCAACACATCGCTCATGTAGGCGCCGGCACCCAGCTCTTGCCCGATGCCTGAGAGGGTGGCGTGGATTTCTTGCACTAGTCCAGGCTCCATCACCTCGTCCATCTTGAGCACCCAGGCCATCTTCTGACCTCGCCACACCCCACAAGCAGCGCGGCCTCCGTCCAGGCCGGAGCTCTGCAGGAGCGTCCTGAGGGAGGGCAAGGGTGAAGCCTCCGGAGGCGGCACGGCCAGTCAGTGGTTACCAGTGGCGGCACGGGCGGCGACCAGGACGTGAGTAGCCAGGACCTCGCGGGCAGGACCCGGCAAGCCCGCGAGCGGCTGCAGCGGGAGCGGCCCGGCAGTGCCTCCCTCTGGCAGGAGCCAGCCCCAGCTTCATGCCGCCGCCGCTGCCCACCCGCACGTGCCCCACACTGGGCACTAACACTGCAGCCACCGACGCCCTGGGGTCCCGGCAGCCCCGGGGTCCGGCCGCATACTCCCCGGGACTGCACTGGGGCGGGGGACTCAGCCCGCCCCAAAGACTGCGGGGGCCAAGGCCCGCCCGCAGCCCGCTCCCAGCCTCAATTCCTGCCCCCAGCCCGCACACCCAGGTTCTGGCCCCCACAGCCCCAGTCAACCACACGGACAACGCTCAGCCCGCCTGGACGGAGGGCTGCGGTTCACACTCTGACTCAGAGGAGTAAATGTGTTAAGAGCTGTGAGGAAAACACTCAGTTAACATTCAGGCTGGAAAGTACACTGTTTACAAAAGCCAGGGAGATTTATAAAATCCTTCCCACCGCTATACTGCAAGGCATTCTATGGGAGGGAAGCATATTTGGCAGAAAGGACACTGGGGAAAGAGAACCATTCTAAATGTCAACATCTGCAAGATCTGAAGCAACTAATAGGAACAGGAATATTTAAAGGTAAAGAAACAACACTGATCAAAGTCTGTACTTCAAGTTCTGAACAACTGAAGGCAGAAACACGATTTTTGATATGGTCCCAACACAAGAAAATACCTATACAAAGTGGACTAACATGAACTTTATGAGACCCAGAAAAGGATTAGCAAACAAAAGTAAATCAAGACACATATTTTAGCTACAACTAGCTGAGAAATTTTACACAAATCCTAGTGAAGAGCTGCACTGTGGTTATAAATATTATTTTATCTATATATACATATTTTAATATATAAATACATAATTATGTTCTAGTTAACTGTTAAGTAAATTTCACAGTTTATATATTTTAATCTTTTCTTTACTGGTCCCCATCCCCAGGAAAGTAAGTTTTATCTTTTGTTCACTGCTGTATCCCCAAAACTTAAAAAACAGTACCTGACACACAGTAAGCACTCAATATATGTTTTTTGAATGAATTCTATAGTACAGGCTCAGTCTTATCTTAACTAATTCTTTTTCTTTCTATTGCCTTTATAAAGTCCCAAGTAAAATATACTGTTTCAGGTATTGTAAAAGCTGGATAACAAAACTAAATGACCTTTATTATAATTATGAGGATCAGAATGGGCAGACCAAAAAAACAGTATCCTTTAGAGGGCAGGGAGTAAAAAATTGAATTCTTCTTGTTTGGATATATAAAAAGGGATAAAAAGGGATATAGTAGCAACTGAAAGGAAACTAAGTATGAAATAATATAATTTATATAACTTATTCATAGTTAAGGCAGTAGACAGAAATTCAAGTTCAAATGCATTTAAAACAATTTTGCTAATGGTGGTGAACATAGCATATGTGACATGAGTATTGAATTTCTTTGAAATGTATTCTTTTTTTTCAACATATCCCATATTAAGGAATCCATTTTAAAACTGAGATATAATTCACATAGCATAAAATTAACCATTTTAAAGTGTACAATCCATGATTTTTAGTATATTCATAAGGTTGTGTAACCATCAACATATCTAGTTCCAGAACATCTTCATCACCCTGAGAAGAAACCCCATATCCATTAGCAACCACTTCCCATCCTTCCTGCCCTCAGCAGAAGACAATCATTATTTACTTTCTTCTCTATGGATTTGCATATTCTGGACATTTCATATGAAATGTGTGGCCTTTTGTGACTGGCTTCTTTCACTTAGCATAATGTTTTCATGTGGTAGCATGTATCAGTACTTCACTCCATTTTATGGCTGAATACTATTCCATTGTATGGAGATACCACATTTGTTTATCCATTCATCTGGTGATGGACACCTGGGTTGTTTCTACTTTTGGGCTAATATGAATAATGCTGCTATGAACATTCATGTACAAGTTTTTGTATGGACATATGCTTTCATTTTTCTTGGGTATATACCTAGCCAGGAATTGCCAAACTCTTTTCATAGTGGCTACACCATTTTTCCACCACTTGTTTTTGTCTTTTTTATTATAGCCATCCTACTAGATGTGAAGTTGTATCTCACTGGGGTTTTGGTTTGCATTTCCCTAATGGCCAAAGTTGTTGAGCATCATTTCATGTGCTCACTGACCATTTGTAGATCTTCTTGGAGAGATGTCTATTCAGTGTTTACCCATTTTTTATTTGCGTTTTTATGTTTTATTGCTGAGTTGGAAGAGTTTTTGAAATGCGTTCTGAAATGGTTAAATTTTACTGAGACATGCCAGGCAGAAAACTGGGAAGAACTAATGAAAAATTGTGAATCCTTGAATATTGTTAGCAAAATGTACCTGCTAAATTTTCTATGGCTTCAAAAGTTATTTAACATCTCCCTATCAAACCTACTTTACCTCTGTTGATCCCTAAAACTTTTGAAGGTATCATCATCTTTCTCATCATGAAGGGGATTAAACTCAGTCATCTTTGGTTTCTGCTTTCTGACCCTCTTCATCTGATCTCATTACTGCCAGCTATTTACTGATTAAAATGTGGCTACATCTCCTCCTTTCTATTCCCATGGCCAGGACACATTAAGGCTGTCATTGTTCCTTGTATAGACTATCTTCTTGCTCCCAGTCTCTTCTCCTTCCAATCCATCCTACATGCTGACCTCAGAGTATCTTTCTAAAGCATGACACTGATCATATCCTTTTCCTGCATGAAAGCTTTTATAATTTGGACCCGGTGTACTTTTCCTATTCCTGACTCTTTTCTCCCACTCCCTAAACTATAAAAAATTTACTTTGAGTGTTTTTAACATCCTACTATAATCATTAACTTGCTTGTTTGTCTTTCCCATAAATTGTAAATTTTTGAAGGATATTTTTAAAACAGAATACGAATGAAATATTCAAAAAATGAAAAGACAGCTTTGCCATAGAACAATGAAAGTAGGTCTTAGATTTTTTTTCTCAGTGTGGTTCCTCTCAGAAATCTGTGAGGACAAGGATTAGGGACTGATAAATGTCAAGTATATATTAGCAACTGCATCAGCACTATTGGAAATGAGGACATATTTACATTCCATATTAAAAGTATATAGGGAGTCTTCTCTCTCACTCTCTCCACTGCTGTAGCTGGACCCTTCCCTTTGTTACTACTCAGCATCTGCATATCCCTACCAGGGCTAAAACAGTAATGGATAAGGCACTGCACCTTCTTCTCCCTCAGCCCATCCTGGAGCCCACCACACACCCTCTCTCTTAAGAGTTTTGAAGGTGCTTGGATATATTTTATAAAGAAAAAGACATTCGTGGAAACACAGGAGCCAGGAAGGAAGAAGGCACCTCGGAGGAGGGGTGGGGGAGGCAAAGAAGGTTTCCTAGGAAATCTAAAGCTAAGAATTTCTTTTAAAAGGTACAAACAGGTAAGTTGTCCTTCCACAGTAGGAGAATTATTCTGTTTCAATATTTTAAATTCGGGTCCAAAGGTGGGGGGAGAGATGACCTTAAGTGACTACCTTAAATGGGCTTAAGGGACATTTTGAAAAGTGCTTTGTAACATCTTTTATTTCTTCTCTAAGTAAAAAAGAAAATGAGAAGGGAAGGTTGGAGCAATGGATAGAGAGAAAGGAAGTAGAAAAATGCAGTCTAAGTGTCCCATCTAGGCTGTTGGAAAGATGGGTGGAGACAAGCGATGGGGGAGAACCAGGCAAATTTCATCTATTGTCTCCTTGGAGAAACCACTAGTCCTAGGTGCAGTGCAGGAGGTAAGGGGGTGGGGACTACTGCTTCTTTTAAGGACAGGGAGGGGAAGGAGGGAGGAAATCAGGGAGGGTGTGGAGGGCATGGGAGGGCAGCTGCAGGGGCTGGGAATCACATAGTGGGGAGGGGTGGAGGGACAGGGGTTTCCAATGTACTGGGGTGGGGTTTCTTTGTGTGCAGACTCACACAAAGAAAAAAAAAATCTCAATAAATTCAGAAAGTTTGAAATTTTATAAAATAATTTCTCTGACCACAATGGAATGAAGCTGGAAATCAGTAAGGGGCAGAGAAGCAGATTAGACACAAAGATATGGAAGTTAAACAACACACTCTTAGACAATCAGTGGGTCAAGGAGGAAATTCCAAAAGAAATCAGTAACTACCTGGAAACAAATGAAAATGACAAAACAACATATGAAAACCTATGAGATTCAGCAAAAGCAGTGCTGAGAGGGAAATTCCTAGCCATAAATGCCTACATTAAAAAAAGAAGAAAGAGCTAAAATCAAAGGCCTAACTGCACACCTGGAGGAATTTGAAAAAGAACAACAAACTAACCCCAAAGCAAGTAGAAAGAAGGAAATAACAAAGATTAGAGAAAAGCTAAATGAAATTGAAAAAAAGAAAGCACTAGAAAAAATAAACAAAACCAAAAATTGGTTCTTTGAGATTAATAAAACTGACAAACCATTAGCTAGACTAATAAAGAAAAAGAGAGAGAAGATGCAAATACACAAAATAAAAAATGAGGAAGGGTCTATCACCACTGACCCCACAGGAATAGAAATTATCATAAGAGGATACTTTTGAAAACTTGTATGCCAAAAAGATGGATAATTTAGAGGAAATGATGCCAACATCATCCTAATACCAAAGACAAAGACACTACAAGAAAGGAAAATTATAGACCAATGTCTCTAATGAACCTAGATGCTAAAATCCTCAACAAAGTACTTGCTAGTCATATTCAACAACATATCAAATGAATTATACACCATGAATAAGTGGGTTTCATCCTGGTATGCTAGGATGGTTCAACATAAGAAAATCAATCAATGTAATACACCACATAAACAGATTGAAAGAAAAACATCACATGATCATCTCTATACACAGAGAAAAAGCATTTGACAAAATACAGCACCCTTTCCTGATAAAGGCAACTTCCAAAGATAGGAATAGAAGGAAAATTCTAAAACATTATAAAGAGTATATATGAAAAACCCACAGCTAACATCATATACAATGATGAAATCCTAAAACCTTTCCCACTAATGTCCAGAACAAGACAACTATGCCCACTTTCACTGCTTTTATTTAACATTGTGTTGGAAGTACTTGCCCGAGCACTTGGACAAGAAAAAGATATAAAAGGCATCCAGATTGCAAAGGAAGAAGTAAAAATTTCACTATTTGCAGATGGCATGATCCTATACATAGAAAGACCTGAGAAATCTACAACAAAGCTTCTAGACCTTATAAATGAGTTCAGTAAAGTGCAGATAATAAGATCAATGTGCAAAAACCAATAGCATTTCTGTACACCAAATAATGAGCAATCTGAGGAGGAAACTGAGAAAAAAAAATCCCTTTTACAATAGCAACCAAAAGAATCAAATACCTAGAAATAAATTTAACTAAAGATGTAAAGGACTTATATACAGAAAATCACACAACACTGTTAAAGGAAATCAAAGTAGACTTAAATAAATGGAAGAATATTCCCTGTTCATGGAAAGGAAGACTAAACATGATCAAGATGTCTGTTCTACCCAAACTAATCTACAGATTGAATGCAATCCTAATAAAAATCAACACTGTATTTTTTAATGAATTGGAAAAACTAGCTACACAATTTATTTGGAAGGGTAAGAGGCCCTAAGTTGCCCAAGACATATTAAAAAAGAAAAATGAAGTTGGAGGTATCACACTACCTGACTTTAAAACATACTATAAAGCTACAGTCGTCAAAACTGCATGGTATTGGCACAAGGATAGACATAGTGACAAATGGAACCAAGTTGAGAGTTCTGATATAGATCCTTGCATATACAGTCATCTGATATTTGACAAGACCACCAAGGCCACTTAGTTGGGAGAGAATGGCCTCTTCAGCAAGTGGTGCTTGGAGAACTGGATATCCATATCCAAAAGAATGAGAGATGAATACCATCTCACACCTTATACCAAAATCAACTCAAGATGGATCAAAGATCTAAATATAAGAGTCAAAACCATAAAGACCTTGGAAGATAATGTAGGGAAGCATCTACAGGACCTTGTAATAGGAATTGAACCTCACACCCAAAGCACAAGTAGCAAAGAAAAAATAGATAAATGGGATCTCCTCAAAATTAAAAACTTTTGTACCTCAAAGGAGATTATCAAGAAAGTAAAAAGGCATCCTACCCAATGGGAGAAAATTTTGGCAACCATATATCTGATAAGAGCCTAATATCCTGCATATATAAAGAAATCCTACACCTCGAAAATAAAAAGACTAACAACCCATTTAAAAAATGGGCAAGTGACCTGAAAAGACACTTCTCCAAGGAAGAAATACAAATGGCTAAAAAGCACATGAAAAAATGCTCAACATCCCTAGCTGTTAGGAAAATGCAAATCAAAACTACAATGAGATAATATCTTACACCCATTAGAATGGTGGCTATTAAAAAAAACAGCAGAATAAGTGTTGGAGAGGATGTGGAGGAATGGGAACCCTCATCCACTGCTGGTGGGATTGTGGAATGGTCCAGCCACAATGGAGGACAGTATGGCAGTTCCTCAAAAAACTAACTATAGATCTTCCATATGACCCAGCCATTCCACTGCTGGGTATATACCCAGAAGAATTGAAAACAAAGACACAAACAGATACATGCACACCAATGTT
>JAQZBX010097628.1:0-11671 GCA_029593785.1 Cabassous unicinctus | reverse complement strand
TTAAAAAAAAAAAAACAAAACTGCTAAGCCATACCCAGTACCTCCTTAAAAACAAAAACAGGAAGAGCAGGAAGAGCAGGTGTGGCTTAAGCAGTTGAGTGCCCGCCTCCCACATGGGAGGTCCCGGGTTTGGCTTCCCGGTGCCTCCTAAAGAAAAACGAGCAAACAAAGAGCCAAACAATGAGCCAAACAATGAGCAAACAGACGAGGGAGCAAAAAAACTAGCAAAAAACTAGCAAACCACGAGCCAACAACAAGTAAAACAACAAGCAAAAAAACCAACATGCAAACAAATGAAGGAGCCAACTCAGAGGAGCGGATGTGGCTCAGTGGCTGGGTGCCAGCCTCCTGCATACAAGGTCCCAGGTTCAATCCCCAGTCCCGGTACCTCAACAAAGCAAAACAAAACAAAAAAAGGACAAAAAACCCCAATTCATTGGGGAGCAGATGTTGCTCAGTGGTTGAGCACCTGCTTCCAATGTATGAGGTTCAATCCTTGGTACCTCCTAAAAAACAAACAACAACAACAAAAAACTAAATCAAGCCATTCTTCCTTAAGCTACAAAAGAATCCTAATTTCATGTTTCTTCAGGTTTAAACTGATTTGGGTATTATCAAAACCTTCAGAATTTGTGTGGTGGTGGCTAGGGGTCAGGTACAAAGGCCAGACAGGAGATAGAGCAACGAGTCAGAAAAACCTGGATTCTAGCACAGATCTAGAGCCAAGAAAATCTCCTTGCTTGGAGCAGTTGTAAATGCAAGGGAGAATTTTATGGTTGGTTTGTTTTTTTACCATTTTCAAAGAAATCTCATTGTAGAAAGTTTGAAAAACTCATAGAAGCATAAAGAAGTAGACATAAATCACCCACAATCCTTTCAACTATCAGTAGCCATTTTCCATTGTGGTATTTTTCCCTCTAGAGTTTCTTTCTGGGCTTTTGTTTTTAAAATAAATAGGATACCTGGTTCCAGATCCATCCACCACTTCCCACTTCCCTTCCCAAACTGGATAAAACCAGGCACATTACACCTGCAAATATATACATTTCTAATTATACAATATAAATTCATTGTAGAAAAATTTAAACAACTCAGAAAAGAATGAAGAAAAGTAAATTAAAACCCCCTACACAGACCCCAATTAACATTGGGGTGAATTTCCTTCTGTCCTCTTTCTCTGCATTTCTGTATGTATGATACGCATTTTTACATAATTTTGCATTCTGTGTTCTTTCCTTAACATTATATCATGAGCATTTTTTCATGTTATTGTCGTCTCCATAACCATTTACCTTTCAAGTCTGCATAATATTTCCTGGTGTGGATATTACATAACTTATTTAACCATTTCCTTTATGATGAACATTCGGTTTTCTGTGAATTCTTTTTTGAATCTTTGCTGCTAGCTCTTTTATTTCTTTAGGATTGATTCCTTTAAGATGAATTACTGGGTGAAAAAGTATGAACATCTGAAAGAACATTAATCCTTTAATACATATCGCGATGTCATCCATTAGAAAGGCTGTAAGGGGAGCCCTGTAGGGGAGTGCTCGTTTCAACAATTCTGCCTATTTTACTTTGTAAAAAAACAAACAAAACAAAAAAACTGGTGCTAATCTAACAGCGGAATGTCCTAAAACTGAGCTAGCTCCCAAAATATTTAGTGCCCTTACTAGGCATAGCTGTGCAACATTGTCAGCCATTTTTCTCTTGACTCAGTTTCCCCATCGTTATCATAACCAGTGTTTCTTCATAGTTCCTTACATTTTGAGAATGGTTTCAACTTCTTAAAGTTGCAAATAGTGG
Organism: Cabassous unicinctus; assembly: GCA_029593785.1. Taxonomy (NCBI): domain Eukaryota; kingdom Metazoa; phylum Chordata; class Mammalia; order Cingulata; family Chlamyphoridae; genus Cabassous; species Cabassous unicinctus. The sequence goes on along the minus strand of JAQZBX010097628.1, from coordinate 9,865 downwards.
CTTAAATGTCAGCTCTTTAAGCTTCTGTGTCTTCATCTGTAGAACGGGAATAATATCTAGCTTTGTAAAAAAAATCATTGCGATGATTTAAAAACCAAACAGTAACAACAACAAATGTAAATCACTTAGCACGGTGCCTGGAATATAGCAGGTGTCCAGCGTGTATTACCTTCTTTCCTCTTCTCTTTATCCTCAATTTGGAAATGGCTCTAAAAGTCAGGAAAAGTAGCATTAAAATATCGGGTTTCTAGTTGAGGAAACCAAGTCTGAAAGAGGCTAAGTAACTTGCCCCAAAACCTGACTGCTAACAAACGGCAAAAAAAAGTCAGGTCCACACCCGCCGTCTAAACCAGGGCTTTCACATGGGCAGCCTGCATTCCGCCCCCGCCCAAATGGTCCACAGAGCGGAAAAGCAAATAAAGCCAACATATAAAACGAAGAGATTACACATACAGAAATGATTTCTGGTTTCTTTTGAGAACCCATGAGATCTGATGGTGGGGGAGGGCGGAGTTGGGGCGAGCCTGGCCGCCTTGGGAGGGCCACGCACCTCCAGTTCACCACGTCTGCACTGGGCGCGTAGGTTTCCAGGTCCTGCCTGGCTCCGGGGTGCATTTGAGTTTGCGACCCCTGCTCTGACCCGCGCCGGCGTGGTAATCCCGGATTTCTGGCTCGCTCCCAGGGACGCGCGCTCCTGCGTGACCTTGAACCGCGTGCTGCGGAGAGACCCGCACCGAGCACAGCCCGCCAAGCCGGGTCCTACAGCGGCGGCGGCCCCCATTGTAGTCAAGGAATGTGAACGTACATTGTTCTCCGCCCAGCCGCATTCATGCGGGGTGAGCTCACTCTGGCCCGCTGCCTCCTTCCCCAATCTCTCCAATTAAAAACATATTACCTTCCCACTCCGCCCGGAGCAGCCTTGGGCCGCAGCTTTATTTTATAAACACATTTAGACAAGTTCAAAAAGGAGTGATTCATGCTGGACCTGCGCACTCCTAAACGCTAGGACTCTGAGCATTTTCACAGGGAAGGCATCCTGAGCGGGTCCAGGCCGGGCCCTCGGGGGGTATCATCTCTCGCGCACGAAGGCCCGGGATTACCTGCCCGCAGCTGGAAGGATTTACCCACAAGGCCACCGTTCGGCACCCCCCAGCCCAGCCGCCCCCAGACTCTACACCCAGGCCCCACCACCATTGGCCCTTGGAAGAGAAGGATGAGACCCAGCCCCCTCCCCCACCGGGAGGCTGTCACCGACCCCCACTCCCCCACCACCCCAGGGTTTCCCTCTCCTCCTCTCTCCTGCGCAGCTCAGTTCCCGAGCAGCCTTCCAAGCTCACCCACCTTGCCCTGGATTTGAATTCCTTCCTTCCACCCATCACGCTGAGCACTCCTCCTGGGGTGACAGGGTCTTTTATGCTTCTCTCCACAATACCTAGCTCAGTGCCTGGCACAGTGAGGGGCACAAGGCAGGTGTCATATAGAATAATAGTAATAACCATAAGGCTGTTGAGTAGGTAACGGACTGTGTGCCAGGCACCGTGCTGTGTAAATTACACGTGTTATTTCATTGATTATCACAGGGTACCATTATAAACCCATTTTCACGGAGGAGGGTATTGAGGATTAATGACATTAAGTTTGAACTGAACTCTTCCCGTGAGGATCTTAGTTGTCAGCAATGAAAGGGACCTTGAATCATTTGGTCCTGTCACCTGATTTTACAGATGGAGAAATTGAGGCCCAGAGAGGGAGAGAGACTTCCAGATGGTACAAGGACCGAGCAGCCTTAGCAGGAGCCTTACCCTTTCTTGCACTTCACCAAGTCAGCCCCTGGCATCATGTTTGGCACACAGTAGGAGCTTAATGAAGTTTTTGAATGAATGAATGAACAAATGATTATATGTGTGTTCTTATGGACCCCCCCCCCTCCATAATTACTTGAAAGTGATAGGATGGAAAAAATATATACTGTGATAGTGAGGACACTGACAATATCTAAAACATATCTGAATACCCAGTGCCTAGCTCCAGGACGAATACAAAATAAGTCCTCTACCAATATCTGTTGAAAGACTGAATCAGTCTCTTGTACCTTTAAGCACTGAAGCTTAGGCCTTAGTTATTTTATGGTTACTGTGTTATTACTTCTCTCTTCTCAACTGAAGGACAAGGATGGAGTCTTCTTCCTTTTTAGGTGAGGTGTACTTGCCATAAAGGGATGCAAAATCCATGGATTTCCAACCACTTTTATTATTATTAATTATTATTATTATTATAGAAGTTATAGGTTTACCAAAAACTCATGCAGAAAATACAGAGTTCCCATAAAACTGCCCTCCCCCATGCACAGATTTACCTATTATTAACTCTTTTTTTTTTTTAGAACAAGATGCAATTTATTTATTTATTTATTTTACATTGCATTTTTTTTTTTTATTGTGGGTATTATTAACTCTTTGCATTAGTGTGGTAGCTTTTTTACAAGTGATAAACAATATTATTGTAATTATACTATTAATTACCATCCATAACTTACAATAGTGTTTACTCTTTGTGTTGTACAATCCCATGGTGTTGTGTTTTTTAAAATTTTTATTCAAACAACATATATACAACCTAAAATTTCCCCCTTTTCCACATTCAAATATCTAATTCAGTGACGTTAATGACATTCACAATGTTGTGCTATCATCACCTCCATTCTATTACCAAAGCTTTTCCATCACCCCAAACAGAAACTCTGAAGCAATCAAACATGAACTCCCCAATCCCAAACCCCACACCAACCCCTGGTAACCTGCATTTTGATTTCTGTCTCTAAGAATTTATTTATTCTAATTATTTCACTTCACTGAGATCATACAATATTGCCCTTTTGTGTCTGGCTTATTTTACTCAACATATGTCTTCAAGGTTCACCCATGTTGTTTCATGTATCAGACCTTTATTCTTTTTTATAGCTGAAAAATATTCCATTGTATATGTATAGCACATTTTGTTCATCCATTCATCTGTTGAGGGACAATTGGGTTGCTTTCCACTTTTGGCAATTGTGACTAATGCCTCTATGAATATTGGAACTCTGAGTGCCTGCTTTCAATTTTTTGGGGGTATATACCTAGAAGCAGGATTGCCAGGTCATATGGTAATTCCATACTTAACTTTTTGAGGAACTTCTAAACTGTTTTCCACAAAGGCCACAGCATTTACCATTCCCACCAACAACAAATGAGTTCCACATCCTCCATATCCACTCCAATACTTGCTATTTTCCACTTTTTATTTGTAGCCTTTCTAAGGCGATATAAAGTGGTACCCCCTTATGGTTTTGATTTGCATTTACCTAATGGCTAACAATGTGCATTTTTCCACGTGCTTTTTGGCTTTGTATATCTTCTTTGGAGAAATGTCTGTTCAAGTCTTTTGCCCATTTTGAAACTGGGTTGCTTGTCTTTTCTTGTTGAATTGTAGGGTTTCTTTGTATATTCTGAATGTTAGACCCTTATTGAATAAATAATATCCAAATATTTTCTCCCATTCTGCAGGTTGTCTTTTTCCTTTTATGGTGAGGTACTTTGATGTACAAACATTTTTAATTTTGATGAAGTCCCATTTATCTATTTTTCTTTCTTTCTTTCTTTCTTTTTTATTTTTTTAATCCATTTTAAACACCCCACCCCCCACCCCCCGTTTCTGCTGTTTTTGCATCCAGTCGCTGGGCAATTCTCTGTGTCTGTTTCCTGCCCTCTCTCTCTTCTCATCCTTCTCCTCCTGTCTTCACCAGAATTCGATCCTGGGACCCTCCAATGTGGGAGAGAGGCATTCTGCCACCTGCGCCACCTCAGTTCCTGGTTTTTTGGAGCGTCTCGTCTTGGCTCTCCCCTGCATCTCTCTCCTGTTACATCATCATCTTGCTGCATGACTTGGCGGGGCCTGGGGGCTCACTGCTCACAGGGCCTGACAGCTCACCCGCTCGTGGGGCCTGATGGTACACCCTCACACCTTCTATATTTTTCTTTATTTTACCGGGAGGTCCCAGGAATCGAACCCAGTCCCTCCATTCTATTTTTCTTTTATTGCTCAGGCTTTTGGTGAAAAGTCTAAAGAAAACATTGCCTAACACAAGGTCCTGAGGATGCGTCCCTATGTTTTCTTCTAGGAGTTTTATAATTCTGCTTCTTATATTTAGGGTTTTAGTCCATTTTGAGTTAATTTTTATATATGGTGTGAGGTAGGGGCCACCTTCATTCTTTTGCTTATGGATATAAACTTTTCCCATGCCATTTGTTACAGAAACTCATCTTTTCCCATAGAGTGGACTTGGCACCTTTGTCAAAATTCAATTGGCTATAGATGTGAGGGTTTATTTTTGAACTCTCAAATTGATTCCATTGGTCTATATGTCTGTCCTTATGCCAGTGCCATGCGGTTCTGATTACTGTGGTTTTTTAGTAAGTTTTAAAATCAGGAAATATGAGTCCTCCAAATTCATTCTTCTTTTTCAAGTTGATTTTGGCTATTTGAGGCCCCTTAGCCTTCCATATAAATTTGACTGTTGGCTTTTTCATTTCTGCAAAGAAGACTATTGGAATTTTTATTGGATTGTGTTGAATCTGTAAATTGCCTTGGGTAGAATTGACAGCTTAACAATATTTACTCTTCCAATCAATGAACACAGAATGTCACAGCTCTCTTTGGGTTATTATTTGCATGGTATATTTTTTTCCATCCTATCACTTTCAGTTTACTCGTGTCTTTGAATTGAAGGTGACTCTCTTATATAGTTGGTGTTTTAGTTTGGTAAAGGCCATCAAAGCAATATACCAGAAATGGGCTTGCTTTTAAAACTGGGATTTATTAACTTAAAGCTTACAGTTCTGAGGCCATGAAAGTGTCCAAATCAAGGCATCATCAGAAGATGCTTTCTCCCTGAGCTGCAGCTGTGGGTGGTCAGGAGCATGTCAGGGCAAAATGGCAGTGTCTGCCAGTCTCTATCTTCTCCTCCAGGCTCCATTACTTTCAGCTTCTGGTTGTCTCCAGCTTTCTCTCTGTTCCCAGTGGCTTTTTCTTTCCCGGGTTCTATTGATATCAGCTTCTGGCTTCTGGGGCTTTCTCTCTCAGCTTCTAGGAATTTTTCTCTCTTCTTGTATCTTTTGTTTTTCTGTATATTCATTGCATTTATAAAGGACTCCCATAAGAAGACTGAGATCAACCCTGGGCTACATCTTACTGAGTAATCTAATCAAGTGGGCTTTTCTTATCTAATCACTTGTTCACAATAGGTTCACACCCACAAGAATGGACCAGTTTAAGAACATAATTTTCTGGAGTTCACAAAAGATTCAAACTACCACAGTTGGGCCATGCTGTTTTTATCCATTCTGCAAAACTCTGCCTTTTGACTGGAGGGTTTAATCCATCTGCATTTTAAAGTAACTACTAATAATGTAGGACTTTTTTCTGCCATTTTGGTATTTGATCTTTTTAAGTCTTATACCATTTTTGTCCCTCAATTCTTCTGTTTCATGCCTACTTTCATATTTTTTTTTGTAGTGTAACAGTTTGAGCCCCTTCTCACCTTTATGTATACATTTTTCATATATTTTCTAGGTGGTTAGCATGGAGCTTAAATTCAACAACCTAAATCCATAACAGTCACGCTTGTCTTGATACAGCATAACTTCAATAGCATATATACATACACTGTTACTATATCCCTGTTCCCCCTCTTTTTGTTGTACTTGTTACCAATTATGTATTTATGCATTGTATGTCCAAAATCATAAATTCATAATTATTTTTTATGCATTTGCATTTTAGAAACTTAAGAAGTAAAAAGTAGAGCTACATATCAAAAAATATAATACAAAAGTACTGACATTTCTAATTATCCATATGGTTACCTTTATCAGAAGTCTTTATTTCTTTATGCCACATCAATCTACTATCTAGCATCCTTCCCTTTCAGTCTAAGAATTCCATTTAACATTGCAGGTCTAATGGTGATTAACTCCTTTAGGTTTTGTTTATCTGGAAATGTCTCAATCAATCCCTCATTTTTGAGAAACAGTCTTGCAGATATAAAATTCTTGGTTGGCAATTGTTTCCTTTCAGCACCTTAAATATTTCATCCAACTGCTTTCTTGCCTCCATACTGTCTGATGAGAAATCAGCACTTACTCTTATTGGGACTCCCTTGTATGAAACATGTTGCTTTTCTCTTGCACCTTTCAGCACTCTCTCCTTGTCCTTGGCATTTAATAGTTTGACTACTACATGTCTGGGCCTATTTCTCTTTGAGTTGATCCTGTTTGGGGTCTGTTGAGCTTCTTGAATGTGCATATTCATGTATTGTTAAGTTTGGCGAGTTTCATGCAATTATTCCTTTGAATATTCCTTTTGCCCCTTTCTCACTTTCTTCTCCTGGGGCTCCTATAATGCATATATTGGTATGCTTGATGGTGTCCCATAAGTCTCTTAGGTTTTGTTTCCTTTTTTCATTCTTTTTTCTTTTTGCTCCTTAGCCTGACTCATTTCAATTGTGTTGTCTTCTAGTTCACTGGTTCTTTCTTCTGCCACTTTCAATCTCTGTCAAATCCCTCTAGAGAATTTTTTATTTCAGTTACTGTGGTTTTTCAACTCCAGTGTTTCTGGTTGGTTTCTTTTTGAAATTTCTATACTTTAATGAGACTCTCATATTGTTCATTCATTGTTTTCCTGGTGTCCTTTTGTTCTCTCTGTGTGTTTTCTTTTATCTTCTTGAGCATATTGAAGATCACCTTTTAAAATATTTGTCTGGTATGTCTAAAGTCTAGTCTTCTTTGTTGATGGTTTCTGGATTTTTATCTGTTCCTCTGGATGGGCCATCATTTACTATTTCTTTGTTTGTCTTGTAATCTTTGTTGCATCTTGAAAATTTTAATATTTTCAAGTGTTAATTCTGGGATTTAGTTCCTGACCTGTCTGTTCCTTAAGTTCCTATCCAGCTAGTTATGTGACAGAGATTTCTTTGAAATAACATAAACAAACAAACCAATGCAAAAAATACCTTTGACAGTCTATGAAAATTGTCTCTGCAATGGCTGGTGCTCTTTCAGGTTTAGCCCTTCTATCAAGAAGATCAGCCCAAGGTGAATGTGAAATGCATGGTCCTCTCTATCTTTTCTTAGCTTGCATCTTGTCCTGGAATTGTGCTTGATTCTGGACTTAGTAATTCCCCTGTTTACAGGAATCAGGATGCCTCTTCCATTCTCTATGAAATAAACTTTCTTCCCATCCAGGATGCTTTATTGTGTTACTTAAAACAGGTAATCTTTTGCCCTAGGCCACTTTTACTTAACTGTTTTTTATACTTTTTTAGCTGTCCACAAGCTGCTTCTGCCTACAGGACAAGTTCTGGGAGGGTAAGCCAGAGACATGTTTCCTGGTTCAGTCTTTCAGGCTACCACCTGATGGACTAGCACTGACATACAGGCACTGCAGTATATGTATATGGGTTACCCTACTCACTCTGGAACTGGGCCAGGGACCCACAGTGAGCTCAGACTGGCTCCAGATGGTGCCGGTACAGAGGTAGGGAAGAGGCAGCAAGAATACCATGAGCTTCTCCTACCATTTTTTTTTAAAGCTGCACTTACCCAGTTACTGCAATCCTTTAACTATTTTCCAAAATTTTAAGAAATATGGATCTGCCAGTTCTTTTTTTTTTTCAGTTGATCAAAGATTCTGTGAGCGATTGGTACCCTGGAGTGTCTTATGCTGCCATATTGGTCGACCAGAAGCCCAACCACCTACTCTTCATTACTATGTATTGAGCACCTACTAGGTGTCAGGCTCTGTGCCAGGTGCTGGCCAAGCACTGGGATACAAAGGCAAATCCGACCATGACCTGTCCCCAGAACCCACCACTCCAGCATTCCATTTTGGCCTTTTCTACTTCTTCCCACTGAGACCATGAGGGGCATGGCTGCCAGGGGACTTCTAATTATTGGACAATCTAGGATGAGGGAGTTTTATAAAGTTCTCTTTCTTCTTTGCCTATTCTTCATTCATCTTCCTAAACACATTCAGTCCAAAGGTGCCCATCACCAGAGCAGGAAGCTGTCAACCATATTCTGCTCATTCTAATAAATCGATATATATAAGCACCAAGCTCCATTATTGTAAAGAAATACTTTGTATTCAGGATCATCTTTGCTAGACATGTCTTTATTAATCAGAATTATTTTGGGTCTAAGCAACCAAAATTAAATTGGTTTGGGCAAAGGGGGAACTTGTTGATACCTATCACCAAACACAGGGATGGCCTCAGGCACAGCTGGACCCTGGGCTTCATCTGCTGCCAGAAGTCTTTCTTGCCTTCTTATCTTTGCCTGTTGGTTCCTTCTATCCTTATCAAGGCTGGCTTCTGTGTCATGGCAAGGACATGGTTGTCATTAATATTGGCGCTCACAGATATCCAACTCACCTCTTGTAGCTCTAAATAGAAAATTCACAGGGAGGCAGAAAACAGAAGGGGGTGGGGGGAGGCGAGACAATATAACAGATACGGCTATAAGAACCTGGTTTCCTGTCATTCTTTCAGTCTCCTAATTATCTTGCCTGTTTCATCTTTGTTCCTGTACCTGAGAGTCTGGTTCATAGATGATTTGAAGTGCTATGTTTTTGGGTTGTTTTGTTTTGTTTTAGTTGTAAATAGCTTTCTTAAATTAGGAGGGGTAATCCAAGGGTCTCAGTATTCAAAGAGGTGTGGAACAATGAGTTTCAGGAAGGGAGGGATGACAGGCCTTCAATATTTGAGGTTCACAAAAGCGTCCCTTCATAGCATGGTCCCTTATGTGACTCAGCTCCAATGACTACAGACCTCTGTATTGTTCAGTTCTAAATTTCAGATTCACAAGCAGCAATTGGAATTGGCCTGGGTCACCTGCTCATCCTGCACCAAATAGTAGGGCCAGGAGGCAGAGTCACTTTGTATGACTATGACAACACTCATTCAAACCATGAGATAGTGGATGAAGCCAGGGTGATGGTTTCTTCAAGAGAGTGATGAGCAACAAAACCACAGAGAGAAGCAAACTGGCTGGTAGGGGGCATCCCTGATTTTTCCATTGGGAAAGTCAAGGTTCCCTACCTCCAAGGAACCCACTTAGTTTAGAAGAATAACAGGGACTGGGGGGTCAGAACTGGACACACAGTGTTATTCCATGACTTCCTAGTTGTATGACCTTGAACATGCCCACTCCTTCTTTCTGAACTTCAGTTTCCTCATCTATAAAATGGAAGTAAAAACGCTTGCCTTGTAAGGGATGGTGTGAAAATTGAATGCATTCGGCACATTAGGTAACTGGGACATAGTAAATGCTCAATAAAGCAAGTTTGTTCTTTCCCTCTCAAGGATTTGGTATTTATGACAGTGAGGCAGGATTAACATCAGAAACAATAGGTCTAAAAATCACAACTTCTGCCTAGGTGTCAAAATCACCCAAAACACTCCCTCAGCCAGATGACCAAGGTCAACATCAAAAGTGATGTCATGTTAACAGTATGTACCCTTGGTGTGATAAGATGAAAATGGCTCTTTATCTCCATGATCTTCCTATAACCTAAGCCTAATCATAAGAAAAAGAGACAAATTCCAATAGAGGTGCATCCTACAAAATATCTGACAAACATTCTTCCAAACTATCAAGGTCATCAAACATAAGGAAAGTCTGAGAAACTGTGATAGCCAAAAGGAACCTAAAAAGACATGATGACTAAATGTGGTATCTGGGACAAAAAAAAAAGGACATTAGGGAAAACCTAAGGAAATCAGAATAACTATGGACTTTAGTTAATAAATAATATCTTAATACTGGTTCAT
>JAQZBX010097627.1:0-11671 GCA_029593785.1 Cabassous unicinctus | reverse complement strand
GGAAGCGAACCCGGGGCCTCTCATGTGGTAAACGGGTGCTCTATCCATTGCGCCACACCCGCTTCCTGCCGTGAGGTTGCTGCATCAGCCCACCGCACCGCTCAGGCTGGCGTGCCCTCACAAGGAGGCCTCGGGACGCGAACCCGGGCCTCCCATATGGTAAACGGGGGCTCTATCCACTGAGCCACACCCGCTTCCCCACAAAAAATTTTTAAATTATTTCATTACTCAAAAAAAGGAAAACACTACACCCCTTAGCATGGCTTCCCTAGCCCTCCATAACCACTAATCAAATGTCATCTTTATAAGTGATTTATATTTACATTTTATATAAATGGAATCATACAACATGTTACACAACATATTTAGTTCATAGTAACACAATCATATTTTGTTTGTCCTTTTGTGTCTGGCTTGCTTCGCTCAACATAATGTCCTCCAGGTTCATCCATGTTGTCATATGCTTTATGACTTCATTTCTTCTTACAATGCATAATATTCCATTGTGTGAATAGACCACAGTTTGTTTATCCATTGTTGATGGACACCTGGGTTGTTTCCAACTTTTGGCAATGGTGAATAATGTTGCTATGAACATCGGTGTGCAGATGTCTGTTCATGTCACTGTTTTCAGTTCTTGTGGGTATATACCCAGTAGTGGTATTGCAGGGTCACGTGACAAATCTATATTCAACTTCTTTAGGAACTGCCAAACAGTCCTCCATAGTGGTTGTACCATTCTGCATTCCCACCAACAGTGAAGAAGTGTTCCTATCTCTCCACATCCTCTCCAACACTTGTAGTTCTCTGTCTTTTTAATACTGACCATTCTGATAGGTGTGAAATGATATCTCATTGTTGCTTTGATTTGCATTTCCCTAATCATGAGTGATGTTGAGCATTTTTTCATGTATTTCTTTGCCATTTGTATTTCTTCTTTGGACAAATGTCTATTCAAGTCTTTTACCCATTTTAAATGGGGTTGCTTGTCTTTTTATTGTTGAGTTGTAACATCTCTTATATATCATGTGGTTTCCAATATTTTCTCCCATTGAGTTGGCTGCCATTTCACCCTTTTGACAAAGGCCTGTGAGGTGCAAAAGTGTTTAATCTTGAGGAGGTCCCATTTATCTATTTTTTCTTTTGTTGCACATGCTTTGGGTGTAAGGTCCAAGAAACCACCACCTACTACAAGGTCTTTAAGACGTTTGCCTACATTTTCTTCTAGCAGTTTTATGGTCCTGGCTTTCATATTTAGGTCTTTGATCCATTTTGAGTTGGTTCTTGTATAGGGAATGAGATAGGGGTCACTCCCTATTCTTTTGGTTAAGATTTCCAGTTTTCCCAGCACCATTTGTTGAAGAGACTGCTTTGTCCCATTAACATGGTCTTGGTAGGTTTGTCAAAAACGAGTTGACCATAGAGGTGAGGGTTTATTTCTGGATTCTCAGTTCTATTCCACTGATCAATGTGTCTATGTTCATGCCAGTACTGTGCTATCTTGACCACTATAGATTTGTAATATGTTTCAAGGAAAGGGAGTGAAATTCCTCCCGTGTCACTCTTCTTTTTTAGAATGCTTTTGGATATTTAGGTGGACTTTCTCTTCCAAATGAATTTGATCATTGCTTTTTCTATTTCTGTAAAGTAGGCTATTGGAATTTTGATTAGTATTGTATTGAATCTATAAATCAGTTTGGGTAGGATTGACATTGTATTAGTCGGCCAAGGAGGTGCTGATGCAAAACACCAGAAATCTGTTGGCTTTTATAAATGGTATTTATTTGGGGTGGAAGCTTACAGTTACCAGGCCATAAAGCATAAGTTACTTCCCTCACCAAAGTCTGTTGCCACGTGTTAGAGGAAGATGGCTGCCAACCTTCACCCTTCCTCTTCCTCTTAAGGCCCCATGGTCAGGCTCTCTAGGCTTTGCCCCTCTCTCCAGGGCTTGATTCTTTCCAGGCTCAGCTGCTTGTTCTCACCACAGAACTATCAGGCGAATGGCTTGTCTCTTTTCCTGGGGCCTTCTCTCCTTCCTCACAACCAAGCTCCTCTGTATGCTTATTTCCCAGGGTTCCAGCTCAAAAACTCAGCACAAAAACTCCAACTCTGTCCTTTGCCATGTCTTTTATCTGTGAGTCCCCACCCACCAAGGGCCCATTCAAAGTCCTAATCATAATTTAATTAATTAAAAGCATTACCTCTGACAGACCAGTTTACAAACATAATCCAATAACTAGTTTTGGAATTCATAAACAATGCCAAACTTCTACAGACATCTTCACAATATTTAGTCTTCCAATACATGAACACAGAATGTCTTTCCATTTGTTTAGGTCTTCACTGATTTCTTTTAGCATTGTTTTGTAGTTTTCTGCATATAGGTCCCATAATTTTTTTATTAAGTTGATTCTTGGTATTTGAGGGTTTTGATGCTATTGTAAATGAATTTTTTCCCTGATTTCCTCCTCAGATTGTTCAATACTATTGTACAAAAGCATTACTAATTTTTGTGTGTTGATCTTGTATCCCGCCAGTTTGCTGAACTCATTCATTAGTTCAAGTAGCTTTGCCATAGACATTTCAGAATTTTCTAAATATAAGATCATGTCATCCACAAATAGTGAGAGTTTTACTTCTTCTTTTCCTATTCAGATGCCTTTAATTTCTTTTTTCTTGTTTAATTGCTCTAGCTAGAACTTCTAGTATAATGTTGAATAACAGTGGTGACAGTAGGCATCCTTGTCTTGTTCCCGATCTTAGAGGGAAAGATTTTAACCTTTCCCCATTGAGTACGATGTTGGCTGTGGGTTTTTCATATATGCCTTTTATCATATTCAGGAATTTTCCTTCTATTCCTATCTTTCTAAGTATTTTTATCAAGAAAGGATGCTGGATTTTGTCAAATGCCTTTTCTGCATTGATTGAGATGATCATGTGTTTTTTTTTCCCTTCAATTTGTTAATGTGGTGTATTACATTGATTGATTTTCTTTTGTTGAACCAGCCTTGCATACCAGGAATAAATTCCACTTGAGCATGATGTGTAAGTCTTTTGATATGCTGTTGGATTTGATTTGTAAGCATTTTGTTGAGGATTTTTGCATCTATGTTCATTAGAAAGATTGGTCTGTAATTGTCTTTTCTTGTAGTGTCTTTATCTGGCTTGGGTATTAGGGTGATGTTGGCTTCATAAAATGTGTTGGGTAATTTTCCCTCCTCCTCAACTTTTTTGGAAGAGTTCAAACAGGATTGGTGTTAATTCTTTTCAAAATGCTTGGTAGAATTCACCTGTGAAGCCATCTGGTCCTGGACTTTTTTTTGTTGGGAGATTCTTAATGACAGATTCAATCTCTTTAAATGTGATTGGTTTGTTCAGTTCTTGTATTTCTTGTAGCATCAGTGTAGGTTGTTTGTGCATTTCTAGGAATTTGTCCATTTCATCTAGGTTGTCTAGTTTGTTGGCATACAGTTTCTCTTAATATCCTCTTATGATCCTTTTTATTTCTGTGGGGTCAGTCGTAACTTCCCCCCTTTCATTTCTGATTGTATTTATTTGCATCTTCTCTCTTATTTTCTTTGTTGGTCTAGCTAGAGCTTTGTCAATTTTATTGATCTTCTCAAAGATCCAGTTTTTGTTTTTTTTAATTTTCTCTTTTTGTAGTAGTTCTCAATTTCATTTATTTCTGATTTAATCATTATTATTTCTTTCCTTTTGCTTGCTTTGGGATTGGTTTGTAGTTCTTTTTCTAGTCTCTCTAGCTGTTCAGTTAAATCTTTGAGTTTTGCTCTTTCTTTTTAAAATAGATGTTTAAGGCTATAAATTTCCCTCTCAAGACTGTCTTCTCTGTATTTCTTAAGTTTTGATAAGTTGTGTTCTCATTTTCATTTGTCTCAATATATTTACTGATTTCATTTGCAATTTTTTCTTTGATTATTTAGGAGTGTGTTGTTTAGCCACCACACATTTACAAATTTACTGCTTTCTTGTCTATTATTGATTTCCAGTTTCATTCCATCATGATCTGAGAAGGTGCTTTGTATAATTTCAATCTTTTTAGATTTATTGAGAGGTGCATTGTGCCCTAACATGTGGTCTATCCTGGAGAAAGATCTGTGGGCACTTAAGAAGAATGTATAAGCTGCTGAGTTTGGATGCAACATTCTGTATATGTCTGTTAGATCTAACTCATTTATCATATTGTTCAAGTTCTGCTTCCTTGTTGATCTTCTGTCTAGTTGTTCTATCTGATGATGTTAGTGGGGTGTTGAAGTCTCCAATGATTATTGTAGAAATGTCTGTTTTTCCCTTTGATTTTGCCAGAGTTTGTCTCGTGTATTTTGGGGCACCCTGGTTAGGTGCATAGATATTTATGACTGTTTTATCTTTCTGATGGATCGTCCCTTTTATTAATATATAATGGCCTTCTGTAGCTCATAACTTTTTTGCATTTAAAGTCTGTTTAGTCCAATATTAGTATAGCTACCCCTGCTCTTTTTTGGTTACTATTTGCGTGGAGTATCATTTTCCCAACCTTTCACTTTCAGCCGGTTTATATCCCTGGTTCTAAGGTGAGTCTCTTGTAAGCAGCACATGGATGGTTCATGTTTTTTTATCCATTCTGTCAGCCTGTAGCTTTTGATTGGGGGGTTTAATCTATTTACATTCAATGGTATTACTGTAAATGCACTATTTACTTCCACCATTTTATTCTTTGCTTTTCATATGTCATATCATATTTTGTCTGTGTTTTTACTCTTTTGGTTATCCTTTCTAGTCTTTCTTCTATATCCTCCTCCAAGCCTGTCTCTCCTGACTTCTTCTTTCAGGCTCTAAGGTTTCTTTTAATATTTCCTGCATTTTTTTATGAACTCTCTTAGTTTCTGTTTGTTTATGAATATTTCATATTCTTCTTCATATTTGAAGGACAATTTTGCTGGATAAGGAATGCTCAGCTGGCAGTTTTTCTCTTTCAGTATCCTAATTGTATCATACCACTGTCTTCCCGCCTCCATGGTTTCTGATGAGAAATCCACACTAAGTCTTACTGGGCTTCCCTTGTATGTGATGGTTTGCTTCTCTCCTGGCTGTTCTCAGAATTTTCTCTTTATCTTTGACATTTGACATTTGAAATTCTGAGTAGTATGTGTCTGGGAATAGGTCTATTCTGATTTATTCTGATTGTGGTATGGTGTGCTTCTTGGACATGTAACTTCATTTCTTTCATGAGAGTTGGGAAATTTTCAGCTATTATTTCCTCAAATACTCTTTTTTCCCATTTTCCCATCTCTTCTCCTTCTGGAACTCCCATGACATATATATTGTTGTGTATCATGTTGTCATTCAACTCCCTGAGCCCCTGCTCAATTTTTTCCATTTTTTTCTCTCTCTGTTCTTTTCTTTCTTCAGTTTCAGCTGTTCTGTCTTTGATATCACTTATTCTTTCTTCTATCATTTTAAGTCTGCTGTCGTATGCCCCTAATGTGGTTTTTTGTTTGTTTGTTTTTAATTTTTTTATTTTTATTTTTGAAAAAGCTTTAGACTACATAAATGTTACATAAAAAATATAAGGGATTCCCTATGCCCCACTCCCTCCCCCTCCCACACTTTCCCACATCAACAGCATCCTTCATTAGTGTGGTACATTTGTTACAATTGATGAACACATTTTGAAGTATTGCTACTAACCATGGACTACAGTTTGCATTATAGTTTACACTCTGTCCCACACAATTTTGTAGGTTATGACAAAATATACAATGGCCTGTATCTGTCATTGCAATGTCATGCAGGACAACTCCAATGTCCTGAAAATGCCCCCATATTACACCTATTCTTCCCTCCCCCTCCTCTCAGAACCTCTGGTGACCACTGCCTTTATATCAATGATAAGAGTTCTTCCATTACTTTCAATAAGTCTATAGTAGAATAATAATAAGTCTGCTTCAGTCCATTGTTCATTCCCCAATTTTGAGGATTTTGGTATGGTGATGTCCACTCTGCTTCTAATTGAGAGGGATGGATCACTTTTCTTTCCACTCACCTATTGTGTCTTTCATTCCCATGAGCTCTGTTACTTTTCTACTCAGGATTTCAAATTCTTCTTTGTGCTCACCCGATGTTTTCTTGATGTCGTTTACCTCTTTAGCCATATTGTCTTTGAGCTCATTAATTTGATTTTGGAAATCTGTGTGCATCTCGTTAATTGATTGTCTTATCTCTGGGGTTTTGATATATTCCTTTTCTCGGGCCATGTCTTCCATTGTCTTCGTATGGTTTGTAATTTTTTGCTGATGTCTAAGCACCTGATTAGGATGGTAGTTTATTCAGATGCTCAATTTCTCTCTCTTTCTTAGGGACTTTGTGGCAGGAGGCTGTGTGTTACTGCTGCTCTTTGATTCTTGGTTCAACCTGGATCATAAGGATTGTCCCTGTTAGTTGCTCAAAACTGGGCTCTGAATCCAGTAATGGGGTGCAGAGCTGCTTCCTCAGGCCTCAGGGAGGGAGACTATAAAGATCAGTAAAACCTCTCTTATTTAATTTCCTCACATGCACTTCCTTGGTGTGCCAGCAGATGGCACACTTTGGAAGCCCTCTCACTTCAATGCCTGTTGAGAGTGTTTGCTGCAACACGACTGGATCAATGTGATATAGGTTCCTGTCTGGAGGCTAAGAGCCTTGTAATTCAAACTTTCTCAGAAACAGTTCTCCAGCCTTCACTGGCAGCCTCCTCCCTTTTCCCTGGTAGGAAATAATTCCACTCCCCTCTGCATCCTCAACAATCAGTCTCGGTTAGTGGAGAGGGAGATTGGGAGGGCAGGATCTCTTTAGTCCTGAGCTGGCTCCCAAGACAAACAATGGTGTGGCCCCACCAGGCCTGGACACAGCAGACCCATGTGGGTCAAGAGCTGAGTCAGCCTAGGCTGTGTCCCTCTCTCTCCCCTTTCCTGGGGCGGTGGATCCCTGGAGCCCCCTTTGTCTGTAGTCAGCTCAGAGGCCTGAGAATCCTAGTGTTTTTACTGTGGGGGAGGGTGCAGCAGAAGCAGCCGCTGGTTTCAATTCACAGTTTTGCCATCGTGATTCTTTTCCTTTGTCCCTCTCTGTTCTGGGTGGTGTCCAGCCTTCTCCTGGTGTCCTAAACCCTAGAAGACTTTTTTTCCAGGCCGTTTCAGCCTGTCCTCTAGCTATTTTTCTGGGAGAAAAGAGAGTCCCATGTCTCTAGTCTGCCATCCACTAATCTCTTTCTGAGTTCCGACCTGCCCTCCCCTGCTTTCTGGTGAAGTTACCTCCAGGCTTTCTAACAGCCTCTCAGTTGAGGCCCCATGGGGTGCATTACCTCTGAGCTCAGAGAGAAGTTAGGTCTAATCAATAGATGGACGGCTGGCCAGCCCTTAGGAAAGGGGAGGGGCCCTGCTGCTCGGCAGCAGCAGCATCTTCTGGGAGCTCATTACAAATGCAGAGTCTCAGGCCCCACCCCAGACCTACTGTACCAGAACTTGCATTTTAACAAAGATCTTCAAATGAATATGCACATTAAAACTTAAGGGGCAGGAAGTGGATGTGGCTCAACCAGTTGGGTGCCCGCCTACCACATGGGAGGTCCCCGGTTCGAGTCCTGGTGCCTCCTAAAGAAGACGAGCAGATGCCACACACCCCACAGCAACGAGCTGGATGCCACACCGCCACAATGAGCAGACGCCACAAGCCAGCAGACGCCACAGCCCACAGGGAGCGGATGTGGCTCAGGCTGTTGGGCACTTGCCTCCCATGTAGGAGGTCCCAGTTTCAGTTCCCATGCCTCCTGGAGAAGGCAAGCAAACAAGGAGCAGGCAGATGAGAGAACCACGGGGGGAGGGGGGATAAATATAAAATAAAAGTAAATAAATAAATCTTTAAAAAGAAGAAAAAAAAAAACTTAAGGGGCACTGATATAGTGTTGTCGATTGAATCATGTTCCCCACAAGGACACGTTCATGTCCTGACCCCCCAGTCCTGTGGTGCAAACTCATTGGTAAATGGGATCTTCAAAGATGCCATGGAGTTGAGGCCAATATGACATATATGCAGCAGGAGCCAGGAGTCAGCCAGCCATGTGGATGGAGGTAGATATTGAGCTGTGGATCGCTGGAAAGCCGCCACCAGAATCCCACAGGCTTCAGAAGAAGCATGATCCTGCCAATACCTTGATTTTAGACTTCTAGTGTCCAAAACTGAGACAATAAATTTCTGTTGGTTAAGCCAACGAGGCTGTGGTATTTGTTATAGCAGCGCCAGCAAACTAAGACACATAGCGCGCTGTGTCTGGACTTAACGGGGCTCTCTGGTCAATTAAACATCCATTCCTGTTCATTCCTAACTAGGCACTTGTGCCAAGCATTGTGCTAGGCACTGGAGACAGGGCAGAAAACAACATAGATGCAGTCCAGCCTCACGGAGCTTACGGTGATGACTTCAAAAGGAATGGAAACCAAGGCTATGGTCGGAGCCAGTCTTCTGGGGCAGACGCCCGCCTGGCTGCACTCAGGGAGATGCTCAGGGCACTGGACATGCACTGACACCTTCCCCTGTAGACACCTCACCATTGAGCAGCAGATCACACAGGTGGTTAAGCCCATGGATGCTGGAATCAGACGGAGCTGAGTCTAAATCCCAGTCTCAGCACTTAGGGACTGTGTGACCTTGAGCAAGTTACTTGCACTGTGAGCCTCAACTTCTGCCACTGCAAAGTGGAGATGATCACAGCTGATCAGAGGGTGGGTGTGGGGATCAAATGAGATAATGCAGGAAAAGCACTGGGCATAAGACCCAACCACATAAGCCTGCAGCAAACATCACCCATTGTTAGGCTTAACCATTAATACATGGAAAATTCCTGCTCCCTGGGGAGGCAATTCCTAGGGCAGTGCTGGCTGGTCTGCAGGAAAGGGCCGTGGGAGTCGTTCCTGGCTTCCGCCTTGTGCCTTGGCAGGGAATTGCTGACAGGGTCCAGGGCTGCTCAAGGAGCCTGGGTGGGACCTTCCCTTAAGAGGCAGAGGACTTGAGTCCCAGTTCAAGATCGGTCACTATGTGCCTTTCCTTCTCTCAAAGATGAGATTACATGGGAACATCTATTCAATGGTGTTTACTTTTACATGAGGGGCTATCGTTGCTGATGGAGAGGTTGGTGACCCCCAGAAGAAGCAGCTGAAGGGCAGTCAACCAGGCCAAGGAGGCTTCTAGAAGGAAGACCCTGAGGCTGTCTGGGCAGCCAGGCAGGCAGAGGTCTTGGTGGAAAGCAGTGGAGCATTGCCATACCGAATGGAGTGAGTCAGGCAAGGTTCAGGATACAATTGAGCCGTAGCTTTCCAAACCTCCAACTCCTCACCCAGAAAACACTAGAAGGTGGTCCAAGGTGGAGGGGAGGGCTCTGAATTATGTAGAAAGCTCTGAAGACTTTTAGAGAGTAACAGAGATCAATTCATGGAAGTAGGGGATCTCAAAGCCATTCATTTCTTCATTCACTCATCAGGTATTTTGGGTTGTCAACCATGTGTCTAGTCATCCAGTTAGTATGACCTACCCAATCCTGGCATCTGACCTAAAAACTGCTCTTTCCCATCAACAATAGGTTGTGAAAACTTTTCTACGGTGGTAACCAGAGCTACCTTCAGCATCCTTTGTTCATCACTGTGGAATAATGCCATTGAGCAGATATAAAGTTCTAAGAAGTAAAAAATCATCCAGAGGGAAGTACATCAGAAAATTAAGCAAGGAATTCTAGCATGTTTCCAATAAAAAGGGGGCATGGGAACACTGCCCCTAAGTCTCTCTGGGAGAGCCCAGCACACAGCAGGCATTTGATACACATGATAGGTCAAATTATCAAAGTAACACCTCCGGGAAGACAAACACTCACTCTGCTGCGCTGCCCTGGAAGGTGGAAATCCAGTAAATGCCTGTGACAGGCATTGACTGAGCACGTCATGGGCTAGAGGCTCAAACATAGCAATGAAAAGACATTGTGCCTGACCAAAGGACTTTTAAATCTCACCTGGGAAACCAATATCTACAGGCAATGGAATTACACAGCACATGGCAAGTTCAACCATAGAAATCGTGTCCGTCTCTGTCTTCTTTGGTACCTGGCATACAGTAGGGACATACTGTATGTAGATTTGAACTGCTCAACTGAAGCTAACTGCCTCTCCTTCCTCATGCCCTCCTCCCGTCCCCCTTTCTCTTCTCCTCCAAGATTGTCCTACCCCAGCGAGGCCTCCTTTATTCTTTCCTACCATTTTCTTTTTCCTCTTTCTTCCCAAAATCTCCATGTGTGATTTACCAGTCGGCGTGGCAAAAACAACTGGGAGTCTAAAGCGCCGAAGAGTTTCTGTTTCAAGTCGGGATGATATACACACATCACATACTCCTTGGGTACAGTCCTTAGGAATGTCTAAAGCTTTACAACGTGATGCTTCCTTTGGAACTGTCTTTAGCTCAAATGCATACTCGGGGCAGCCAATTATCCGCCCACAGGCGCCGGGGCGCTGGGCTGCCTCCAGCCGGACCCAGAAAATTAAAGGCAGCTGCCCCACACGGGCCTGCCCGGCGGCCCTGCAGCCTGATTGCGTGCTGGAGGACCCAGAGTCCTCTGCTTCCTGTGGCAGATTCTGCTCAGAGCAGCAAGCACGGCTCCAGCTCCCGGAGGGGGTGGGCAGGGCAGCACAGAGCACACGGGGCCGTAGGAAGCTGCGGAATCCAGATTCCCATCCTGGGGATGAAGCAGGAATTTTAGAAATTTTTCCCTGCAGACGGCAATGAGCAGCGGGTCGTGCAAAGTCAGTGGCGCAGCGTGGACGGCCGGGCCACGTGCCTGAGCCCACGGCCGCCCCGGTTCTCCCCAGCACGCAGCCAGTGCTGGACTCCTCTTCCAGGATGGATGCGGTGGATGAAGCTCAGGCCCCCAGCCTTCCCCGAAATTGTGATGGATATGGTGTGACCGCTCTCCATACCCAGAGGACTGAACTTGATCTCTAGGATAGAGTATCCAGCAATAGATCCTAAGAGGAAAGAAAGAAAAATTGCCTCTGGCTTTCCAAGTGAAGGAAATATCAATGACTCTCTCTCCCCGAGCCTCAGTTTACAACAAAGCTGACGCAGACCGGCTAATGCGCCTTCAGCCCAAGGCCCTTGGGTGTTCAAAACACCGGAGGGACCCACGTTCTCTGCCTGCCCGCCCGGGGAGCGGGGAACAGAACAAGAAGGAACAGAAGTGACCAGGTGCGTCCTGACTCAGGTGCTTGATCTTTATCCTCAGGACTGGAATAACATTTGGGAGGAATGCGGGATGAACCCATTTTACAGATGAGGGGCCAGAGTGCAAGGAGAAGAGAATTACCCAAATCCACACACAGCAGAGCCAGGATTCAGATCCCGGTCGAGGAAGGGAGACTTATAACCAATCCCTGGAAAATCCATGCCATCCTTAGAAACCATCTGAAGGGTAATTCCCCCCACGTTGCTTGCTGGCAGTGGAATTGGGCTCCACTCACTGTCCTCTCACTGTCCTGGGCCAGTCCTGGGCAGGTGTGCACCTCCCACCCGCCAGCAGGGGGCGCCGGACTTCCCCTTCCAGGCACACGTCTGCTGCCAGGCACACGTCTGCTGCAGGAGGCAGCCAGCCCCATGGCCACCA